>JAOXNX010000032.1:12348837-12366177 GCA_028566075.1 Solidago caesia
ACCTTGATTCATTGATATCCTTAACTAATGATGAAGACTTGGAAAATATGTTTCAAGAGTTTGATAGATTATTATCATCAAAAAATAATAATTCATGTTCTTCAAGGATCCGTTTATTTATATTTCCAAATAATCCAGACCCGGTTGGTGGGTTATCCGGGTCGGGTTTTGAAAGTTTAACAAAATCTGATGATTGGTTTGTTAATGCATTGAATGGTTCTGCCACGTCAGCTTTGTTTTCTGATACTTCTTCTTTGGCTAATTGTTTGCTAAATTTGGATGATGATGATGATGATGAGAAAATAGTCAATTGTAAAAGTGTTACTGGGAATGGGTCGGGTCAGGATGTGAATTCGGTACCCGGGTCACCCATGATGGAAACTACATCGTCGTCGTTTGGGTCGGGTTCGTCAAACCCGTCTTTTGTAAACTTGCGGCCGATTAGAGTAAACGCTAACGATGTGGTTTTGGGTTCGCCTGTGAAGGCAAACCCTGAACAGTCCGACCCGTTTATGTTTTATCAAGAACGATCGGAGCAGAAAGTTCAACAAAAACAGTTTACGGGTTTTGATTTGGCTTCCGCGGATTCAGTTTTGAGGTATATTACTCTGTTATGCGTTTTTCATATATACTAGCTTAGGTGGAGTCAGGAGTTTAATTGCATATTACTTTTTCCAATTTTCCATTTTTATCTTGATAAGTTACGTTTCTGTTCTTAAAAAGTTTTGAAAAATTTAAAAACTCATTGAACGTAAAGTTAGGAAAATACAAAATTATATCTTTGAAATAAAAATATTAAGAAAACTATATAATATGAGTTTTTCAAAGTCTAGCTAAAAACTGGAAAATGAAGGTGATCTGTACAGTCCTTTTTTTTTTAGCTTTACACTAACGAACGTGATTCACAGTATTGTACACTACAACATTTTAAAGAATTTTAGTGGCGTGTGACTAAAAAAATATGGTGTAAAGATCATTACTTATTAGAAAAGTGAATTTTCTGTCTTTAATAAAAAATCCTTTTAAAAAAGTTATACTTAGAATACGTTTTTATGTTTTTCTTGAAAATATTTTTGAAAACGCTCATAATTTCGATAGCTAAATGCAACCTCAATATTCTTAACGTCTAATAACTTTTAATAGTATGTGTTATTGTGTTAGATTCCTTTTTAGACGGAAAATAGATGATAATTTAGTGAAAGCTTCGTATATAATGCTATAAAAGATGTTACTCGGTATATATATAGATGTATGTATATAAGCTAAGTCAATTCGTGAGCTACTCAAGTAACTTCCAAGTCAAGCCCAAGTGTTAAACGTGGAAATTATATTGACATGCATCCATAGATTACAAATTTTATTTTGACATACTTTAACTTGCAAAACATATGATCGTTTACTTGAATTGTCCTTAGCTTGTAAATCCATTTAATTTGCCAATGGGGTTGGTAGCCCATTGTTAAGATCTTTGACCTTGGCTATTCCACTCGGGTTCGAATCACACTCCTCACATTTGTGAGGGTGGATTATTGGGGGTTTTTCTAAAGTCCTGGGTTACATCCTAGGCATTCGTGTAGTTTAGGAGTAGAAGTTGGAGTAGGATAGTTTGTCGTTAAAAAAAAATCCATTTAATTTGATACAATAGTAAGCTTATACAAGGCGTGTTTTAGATTATTTCACTTACCTCCGGACAAAATAGAAAATATATAGTCGATCTATAGTTTATACACTTTTAAAAATTCCAGTGGCAAAAATGGTGACATTGAAGCAAAATGTCGATTCATGTAAATTGATATGTAGAAGATCGAGTAAATTTTGAAAGTTTATGGCATCAAAAACTATGTTTTGAAAGATGCAAACAATTAACAAAAAAAACGTGCATTAGATATATATTTCAATATCATGGACGGAACTACGAAGGCGCGGGGAGGGCGCCGGCCCCCAAAAGTTTTCGTTTATATACGTTTTTTTATAAAACATGAATGTTTATATAGATACAAAAAGTGGTGTTCTACATATTGATTGAACTTGTTCCCCAAACAAATTAGTCACATTCCCCGTTCAATATAGTTCCCTCTATTAAAATAATATGAGGGTTATGGTCGAAGTGAGCTCAAGTTTGACACCGTCTGCTCGACTCAACTCGATAATACTATCTATTTGTGAAAATACATATGGTTGAATGATGTAGGATTTTGATTTTAACCAAGTTTGTTATTGGTACGAACTGCAGTGATTCTACCATAACCGATCAATTATCGCGAGTACAAGTCCAATCTTCTAGTAATAACAATCAAGTTGATCCAAGTACCCCTAATCAAAATACTAGAGTTCAAATCATTCAACAACAGCAAAAACAAAATTCTGCTTGTTTATTGTCAATGCCAAGTGCCCAAATTGACAGACAACATCATCCTCATATACACCACCAGCAACAACAAGTGCAATATATTCAACCACCTCAATACATCAACCACCACCCTTCTGGGGCCGTTGCGGCACCATCTTACTACCAACAATATTCTCACCAACCACCAACGAATCAGCAAAACTTCGTGTATTACGTTCCCACTAGACAGCCACCCCAAGGGTACAATTTCCCATTGCAACAATCGCCTGCTCCCACCACTTCAAATAATCAAGCTGCCACGAAAACTGCATTTCCATCAAGTGCTTACATAGCAACGAATTCAGGCAGTCCTAAACTTGTCCGGGTTCTTTCTGGTCGTCAATACCAGCCTCAATATGTTGGTTATTCTGAGATTAATCACCCGCCTCAGCCTCAATACACGCAAGACAGGTGATTTTCCAGGATGTTTTGAAAGGATCTTGTTTATTTCCGTCTCAATGTATAATTTGTATAATATTATATGGTGTTTATCTTGTTCCTAATATTGGTTTATTAGATATATGGTATGTATTTGTAATGGATTGAGAGATAACTTGAAAAAGTTCATTTCTTTTTCTTGTTTAATTTGTGTACAATATATTTTGCTAGTTGAAATTAACCAAAGTTGGTGTTTGTGAACCTGGTTCCTAGCTTGTATATATCTTTTTAATTGGTAGCAAATAATTATATTATATATATAAAAAAAAACAATGATTCACAAAAGAAACATTTTATCATTTTTAATGTTTAATTTCAATCTAACCAGTTTTCTTGCAATAATTCCCGGTCTCCATAACATTTTCGAGATCATGAAATTTGTGCTAAAAGTAACGATAATATCTCTTGAAGCGATTTTCTAGTAATATTGTGGGTGATGCCAAAGGTTGAAAACTTTATAATAGGCAAATCAAACAACTTTTTTTACTCAATATTCGAATGGGGATTGGACCAACACTGAATATATATTCATCTCATAGTAAGGAATATATATCGATCGCATCGTCTTGTCGTGCTAGACAAAAGTCATTGTATGATCTGTATTAACTAGCCTAAGGGTCAAGTTGTCCAAACTCATGTGCATCTTTTGGCGATTTCACTAAGAATACAATGCCCCGTCGATTTCAGAATACATTCACTGCTCGATCAAGTCTACTTGTCTATTCACTTATCTCCAATCCTTTCGTTTGAATATTAACAAGGGAGCTTCTGTCCATCATTTTGGTTCATTATATATAGATCTTTCTGATGATCAAGTTCCATATTCATGTGGGTGTCTTCTTTTTCATCTTTGTATTGTGTACTTGTTCACCTGTTATATTTCTTTAATTTCCAACTTTCAACTTGTTGATAATTGTTCAGGGAATTTTCTTGAGATGAGGTAATCTATGTCTGTCAATTTCAATACAAAACCACGAGAAATTAGCAAAGTTTATTAGTCAGTAAATTATAGTTCATCTATGAATCGCCATTTAATTTGTCCATCATTTTTGGCTCGTTGGTTAGAAAAACCATACGTGGCCTGTGTTTTATGTTGTCTTTTACGGACTCTTCATTAAACATATCAAACAAACAAAATCACTTAATTTATACACACTGTAATTATTCAAACATACATTTTATCGGAGCAATACTTAATGGGTAAAAGAAACAAAAAATTCCGATCGTTAGGTTCCCAAAATGTATGAGAATTTGATGGAATGAAATTTAGAATTTCCTATGTTAACCTAACATGACAAAGAAGCAAACTTAATCTCCATTCTACCAAGTTCATACATTCTGTGAACCAAACGGTCCCTAAGGCCGTGTGTAGTAATAAAAACGACGCCACTTCCGACGCCATTATCATCACGACGTCAATACAATGAGTGCGTCTACATGCAAGCGTCGGGTTCATTGTTCTTATTTCGGACGCACAAGACGCAATAATTGGTGGGGCTGCTTCTCGTTTTTTGTTACTTTTGTTGGTTCGTGAGGATAAAAACAAAAAAAATAATATTTAAGAATAGGGTGAAGAATATGGCTTAGTACGAGGGGATGTTCTTGGGGGTGTTCTAGGAGAGAGAAAAACTGATGTGGCGCTGATGTGGCTGGAAAAATAAGGTGTTCTTGTTTTTATTACTACGGAAGGCCTTATAGATCTACACATTTTGTGTTCTTATCGTTCTATGTGATAAGATCTTTAACAATATCACGATCAAACAATGTTACAACTTACAATTGTTGTTGTTGCTAGTTTGGACACCCATTGGTTCAGATCATCCTTGCCTTTGAGAAAACTAACGTGAAATGCCAATGAATCGCCAACTTGAGCGGTAGTTTAAGTCAATAAGTAGGAACGTAAATGAGGTAGCGCGAGGTGGGCAACTGCATAGGGCCTCCAAAATTTAGGGGCCTCAAGTTTTAATATCATACATACAATAAAAATAAATAAAACAATAAAAATAAAAATATAAGAAAACTCTACTTGGATATTTGGTAATAAAGTTATGGTCATACACAACTTTCTGCGGTCATAATTGAGTTAAAACTGTTAATTTTTCGTTATATTAGGATCTCTTTTTGATACTTGCATAGGACTTTCGAAATCTGGACAAATCTGGGCTACCACGTTGTCAATAAGATACATTTTAAACAGGTCAACGATCAGGAAGGAGCCTTCATATCTCTACATCAATCCCTTTATGTGCATTCATCAACGATAAACATGGTATCATCACTTGGTTCTCTTCTTGAAACTCAACGCTCTTCCCGTTTGTCAACTTTTTCATTATTTTAGCCGCTTTATAGCCATATATTTACTGCTCCACATAAACGATGTAAAATTCATGATTGCACATCGGCCAAGTATGAGATTGGTTGATGACTTATAAGTCTAGGTGTCCCCTATTTATTTGAACTAGTTATTTGGAGTGTATTCTACACTTAACTTATGGCTTGATGCGAGCCTAGTATGGGATGAGTTTGTATCAGTTGAGATACGAACTCAAACACATCCCATAAATTAATACGAATCCATCCATACTAGTCACACATCAAACCATAAGCTAGATGTAGAACTCACTCCAAATAACTAGTCTAAGGAAAGGATACCTAGACTTATAAGCCATAAACTAACCTCATACTTTGACCGATGTAAGATCATAACAACATCATGATTCTATAATAGTATTTGCAAATAATTAGATTCTATAATAGTATTTGCAAACATTCATATACACTTTGTCATATAAAGTAGAGTCATCTTTTTTCAATCTAAAGCTCAAAATAAGTTAGTTGTGAGACATGATTGACATGTCTAATAAATCAATTTAATTAGTTCATTGAATTACACATGTCAAATGCATTTTCTTTTTTCTCATATTTTTATTTCATTTAGACATATGTATTAGTCACAAATTTAGGTTAATAATTAGGAAATGGGTTATTTTAGGAGTTAAGGGGTTGATGTTGTAAATTAATTTCATTAAAGGTATTATAAGTATATCAAGTGGAGATTTTGAAATAATAAATAAAAAAAAGGGTATTTTGGGTAGTTCAAAGTTACAATTTGAGAAAATTGGGAGGGGATGTTGATGCTTTATATAATAGTATAGATATAGATGTGTGAGATATTTGATGGTAATAGATGATAATTTAAAAGCAATAACAAAAAGAATGAAAGAAAAAGTTAACTTCAAAGTCACTTTGGCATCAAAACCCACCGGCTTCACTAAAATACAGATCCTTTTTACCTGTAACTTACACCATTGTAACCCTCTTTTCTTTCTCTTTAATTCAGTGTCTCACGAAAATTGTTGCTGCCTTTTTACCATTGTCGTAAACAACTTTGAATTACTAGAAAATGTGAATCATATATGATTAAATGCGAGATCATTTAATGCAAAACGTCAATCCACCATCATAGTTTCCAAAACAGATCACTATTACTATATACATAAGTTTCATGCACATGTTATTTCTCGATGTATGTAACATGTTTTTATTATCATTCCAAGTTTAATGATCGAGTTCATCTAAGCCACTAAATTAACGACATGGTTCACATCTATCTCCAAACTTTGGCGGTTACTTTGAAAAATTGGTCTACCGGTTCTTACTCTCAACCGCCGGAATGATGAGTTCACGTACTAACTCATTATACAAGTACTAACTTATTCATATACTCTAACAGTTAGCAATGATGGGTTGCCGAAACGACTACTTGTTTAATATGCGATATACATATATATATATGCAGTGTTGTAAAACTCGGTTGACTCGACCAAGAACTCGGATTCAGACTCGGCTCCTTTATGAGTTGGATCCTGCTGGATCGAAGTAAAAATCGGTTAACATTCAAGACTCTGGTCAAATTTGGTCAAACTCGGCCGACTCAGTCAAAACTCGGCTGATTCGGTCAAGACTCGGCTGACTCAAGTCAAAACTCGGGTCAACTTTGGTCAAATTTTTTTATTTAACTTTTTTTTTTAATAAAATCCTAAATTCAGTAAATTGGGTTAAGTTTATGTTTGTAATCAATGAAGTTTGAACTTTGAAGTATTATGTTAAAGTTTCTAAACACTTATGTTTTAAGTTTGAAGTTTATTACATATAATTTTAAAAATTATAATTTTTCTATATAAAACCCGATCCGGGTACCCCTGATTCCGATCCGAGTTTCCAAAAACTTCTAACTCCACTCCTCGCTGATCTGATCCTGAGCCACGAGTTCCCTAATCTCGTATGTATGTATGTATTATATATATACATAGTTCGTCGAGTATTCGAAATATGTTCGTATACTAATTTGTTCGCAAAAGTGCGTCGGAATTTGAAAATGACATAAAGTTGATTGAAATCAAAAGAGATAAATGAGACCGACATGAATAGTGGAGATTAGAAAAAAAAAAATTGAAAATTTAAAATTTCCAATCTTAGAATGCAACTAGGCATATTTCTTTTGAACTAGCACCGCGCAAAGCAGCCGAATTAATTTTTTTTGCTGTTGATGAACAATGATTGTTTGTCATACCAGAAAAAGTTTATTTAATTTTATAGATAATTTTTGAAAAAGTTATAAAATATAAGTTATAATAAATTAAGTTGATAACTAAATAAAGTTATTATATAAATGAAAAAGACTAAATGTTTATGGAAAATATAAATTAATGTTTATGTGATAGAGTTAAATTAGTAATTTCATAGTTTAAAACTTAGAAATAAAAATTTATAAACTTCTTATAATATATACTAGCAATGTACCCGCGCGATGCGGGGTCTTGAATGATTTAAAAAAAAAAAAATCAATTATAGTATATATGAAATTCGTAAACTTCATTCAGTACATGCATCAAAAAGTGATGGTGGTCGGCAGCCGGTTTCGCCGACTACCGGTTCTAGATTGCATATCACACGGGTATATAAAAATTATATTTGTTATTATTGCTAGAATATTTAAAATTGATTATTTATATTATATATAAAAATAATATTTAGTTAATTAATATATAAATAATATAAATATAAATATTAAATAATATTTTTAGTTAATTGATACGGAGTATGACTTTATCAAATTTCAGTTTTAAAATAAAATCTTTCTCTATCTATATATTGATCAACTAGTATGGTCATAATTACAAGTGTAACACACATATCAAATTTTCTTCGCCCAGATCGCTCCCAACCCACACATATCTTCATTTCACATACACATTAACAATCATCATTCCACAAATGTGATTCCCATTTTCCATTTCCAAATACCAAAATGAGCAACACTTAAATTATAATAATAACAAATAAATAATCATAATCAATGGCAATCCACAGAACAAAAATCCCTGGCTTATTATCTAATGTCATAAAATCAAGAAATCTTGTAACCCCATTTCAAAATCCGGGTCTGGGTCATAAATACGGATATGGGTATTCATCTTCATCAGCAGCAGCAGTAGCAAAAGAAGAAGATTATTATGAAAATTATAGGAAATCAATATATGGTGGAATTACACATAAAGCACTTCTGGTTGATGCTGTTGGTACTCTTGTTATTCCTTCTCAACCCATGGCTCAGGTATATAATTTTTATATATATATACATATTTATTTTATATTTTTGGTTTTTGGGTGTGTGTATTTTTATTTTTTTATATATTTATATATGTATATATATATATATTTTTGTGGGTTTGTGTGTATAGATATATAGAGAGATAGGGAAGAAATATGGAGTGGAATACAGTGAAGAAGAGATATTGAATAGATATAGAAGAGCGTATGAGCAACCTTGGGGTAGATCTAGACTCAGGTAACTTCTTTGTTTTAGACTTTTTATATTATGTATATATCTATATCTATTATTCATAAATTTTGTTGGGTTGTTTTGTTGTTGTTTTTGAGCGTGTGATGATTGTGTGTGTGTATGTTTATGTGTTTTTGTAGCTAAGGATGATAATTGTCTTTGTGTGTGTGTGTGTGTGTATTAGGGATGAGAATCAAGTTAAAACTATGAGATGGTAATTTGCTTGATTTGTGTTAAAAATTAAGAATTCATGACGGTTCTTCGAGCAAATGTAGAATGGAATTAGTCGATTGGTAATCAATTTGTCCAATAAGTGTTTAAGAATTTATGGCTTGACATGATACTTAAAACATTTATTTTTGTATAATTTTTAGACATGTAATGATTCTTCTATATACGCTGGGGGATGTTACTAATTTAGCTGGTTTGATGAAGACTCGAAATTATGCCTAAAATACTGACATTTGTTACCTATGATGGTGTATGAATTACAGGAATCCTTAATTTCATGGTATTTATATTTAAATGGGTTTAATAAGTTCGTTAAAATATTGAAATTTGGGGAACATCGAAGATGGGTGCCCCAATGATGGAAATTGAGTTTTATGGGATGGCCAAAACGGTGCCCGTCTTGTTCTGGTTGCAGGTCCTGCAATTTCACTAGATTAAAAAGTTACTGATATTTGAAGTTGGCACATTCTCACTTTCGATTCTTACAGTCTTTCTTGCTTTATGTTAATTAAATAAACAGATATGTAGATGATGGAAGACCTTTTTGGCAACATATAGTTAGTTCATCAACGGGCTGTTCTGACTCTCAATACTTTGAGGAGCTTTATAATTATTATACCACTGAAAAGGTTTGTTTCATCTTCTAGTCATTTTGTCATGTCCATGTTAATTATGTGTCTGATCCACATTCGGTTCATATTAAAAGGCATGGCATCTCTGTGATCCAAATGCTGAGAAGGTGTTCAAGGCTCTGAAAAAAGCAGGTGTAAAATTGGCAATCGTCTCAAATTTTGACACACGATTAAGACCTCTGCTGCGTGCTCTAAACTGTGATCACTGGTTTGACGCCTTAGCTGTTTCAGCTGAAGTAAGTGATTTATTTACATGACTTTTGTTGACTCTATATGAATTCATGTATTCATGATAGCCTGTGTTCTTTAGGTTGCAGCAGAGAAACCGAATCCAATGATATTTCTAAAAGCATGTGAGCTATTAGGAGTAGAGGCTGAGGATGCCGTCCATGTAGGCGATGATCGTAGGAACGATATATGGGGTGCCCGAGATGCTGGCTGTGATGCTTGGCTATGGGGAAGTGATGTTCATTCCTTCAAAGAGGTATGCCTTATGTACCTATTTTAGATGTGAAAAGTTGAGCGGGGCAGGCAGGCTGGGTAACGGGTCCAGATGGGTAATATTAGGTCAAGTTCAGGGTGGATTGACCCACAATCACCTTTCTGTCTGTTTTTTTTTATCAAAAATTTTACATACATTATTAAGACTTGATATATGATTACAAAAACTGTGTGGTTATGGTAATATTCCAAATCTTTTAATAATATGATTTAGAAGGTTGTATGCATAATAAAACAAATAAACCAGTTTGATCAATTGTTTCTTCCTTTAAATATTTTGATTTTACCCATTCAAGATAAAAGAGAACCCAAATTGACCCATTCATAACCAGATAAGTCCAAAATTTCCAGTGTAACTAACGATTGAAGGTGTCAACTTTGGTCTTGTATTTTGTGTGCATATTATATAACAAATCTACTGATTATGTATTTAACTGTTTTTGTAGAAAGTAAAAAATTTCAATCCTTTTGATACGGTTTATATGTTATCGCAGATTGCTGAAAGGATAGGAGTTGAGGTCTGAATGAAACCACACCCTTTCAATTTGACGATATAACGTTTCAGCTGGAAAATAGGTTTTTTGGTATCGAAATACAATGGTGTATCATGTTGTTCTATGGTTATGGTACAATATTCCAATGATAGTTGATGAAATACGAAGGGTGTTGTATACCATAATCGTAAAATAATATGGTATTACTATTGTATTCGATATTTATGTTTGGTCGTCACTTGTATATATTTGTACCTTTTGTTATATGCATGAGGGAGGCTCCCTTGTGTATGCAGCTAGTTTTATGAGAATTCTAATAAGAGCTGTCTCAAAGCTCTCAAAAAGGCTTGTCTTGAATAATATTGTGTTAATAGTTATAGTTATGATCAAGTATATTTTGTTTAGTTTATATTTGTCAGCAACTGAATTATAAAATCAAAGAAATCAAAGAGTCGAATCAGAGAAAAAAGTAATGCTGTTTTTGATTTAACAAATCATCAATTTCGACACAGTAACTAAGTACCGAGTTATGGTAAATCTGTATGTGATAACCTTTTGTCCATGACTAGCAGTGCGTCATGATCCAAAAAGATGCAACAACACGAAAGTGGAGTAATCCTCTAGAGGCTTGTAGCGAGCTGTTGGCAAGAGTCTGATGCTCCATCCGGGGAACTAACTATCTTTTGTCCGTTAGGCGTTAAGAGGATTGGTAGGGCTGATCCTCTGTTTTCTTTCCTGTGGGATGGTTTTGATGAGTTTAGTATTAATATGCATAGAAGCTAATTTAGAAAGAAAATCGGATTTCCTTCAAAAGCTTTGACTCGTGCTTCGAAGATTATGTATACTGAGTATTGATTCTTCGACATGTTTGAAAACAAGTAGTATGCCTAGTTAATCCGGAATATGATGATAGAGAGGATTTTAAAAATAAGCTGAAGTCATTCATGTTATTGAAGGCACCGAACAATCGATTGAGGTCATTTATGTGCGTATGTAGAGGGTGTATAGGATTGCTGCTTATCTGCTTATTGCGTTTTTTAAATAAGATAATCCGTTTGGATGGGAAATACTTATTTTGTTTCAAACTGGTTATTTACGTACTAGCTATAAGCAGTTTTGACTGAGCAAATCCAAAAACCCCCCTAAATGACTTGGCTCAAAAATTTCTAAATTATTCATTGCATACTCATGTATTTCTATACAATTTGTCCTTGCAGATAAATGTTTCTGGCTAAAGAAAAATACTTCACTGTCCATACGATGTATTTTACAACAAGCAAGTATACTCGACGGAAATACATTGTACCCTATGAAAACAGGTTTAGCTAACCAAATCACATGCGTATGGATGACGTACGAACTGGAAAAATCAGTTCGAAGTATAGTCTCAGAAGATTATGCATGTACTCTTTGGAAGAGTATAACCTGTTTTCCCTCTCTATTCATCTTCTATGAAAACTTTGAGTATGTAATCACGAAAACGCTTAGCATACTGTCGAGGATCAACAGCTGATATTAATGTAGGATCGTGATGCATTGACTTGTAAGCGTGCTCAATTTTCTTGTTAATATCGTAATCTTGAAGTATATCTATGATTCCAAAAAACATAACAACATCAAAGCACTCCCCAGTTGGTTCTCCTAATAGTTCTGTCAGTATAGCCCTCTCCATCTTTTCCACTCTCGCTCGCATGTTGATTCCCAGTCTAAGATTTGCACACCTGCAATTATATGCATGTAAACTCATCAAGTCAGCCTTAGTCTTCTATAACATGCCAGAAACAAAAGCTGTATTTTCATTTTTATGGACATTATTACAGAAGCATGTTTTACCGAGTGGGATCAGATAGGATTTTTTCCATATCGGTTCCAGAACATGAGTCGTCCTGTATGGCGTCGTCTGCAAAATAGATCAAATTATATACAGTATATGATAATTAAACAATGATACACTTTTGTGACATTTTCACACTTGAAGTGTGTTTATTTTCACACTTAAAAGTGTAGATTGTGAAAATCAGGCTTCCTCTTTGATGAAGCAATTGATTATCACACATTGATCTCTGCATTCTGCAGTGCAAACATTTTTACTGATAGGGGCAAAATTTCTAGTAAATGCAAACATTCTAGTTAACTTGTTTATTGACGTGAACAGCTTGACAAAAAAACTACATGCTTTTGTAAACGACGATGAAAAAACATATAAAAGCTGAGTAGTTGAAGTGTAAGTCTGTTACTTATGCAGAAAATCGAGCATATGAGTTGAGAGATTTGATGAGTGCTTACCGACAGGGGTTGAATCTGATGGTTCTCTGAAATGAAGCCCGACCAAGAGGCTGTAATCCATTATTCTCTCTTGCTCGAGAAAATCACAGTCCAAATCTATTTGCCTGCACGTTTAGTCATTAAAAAAACACTCTCCTTGAGTACATTCCCACACTATTCAAAGACAACTATGGTGCAATATGTCATATTGTACCGTCTGAATTCTTGAATCCACGTCTTTTGAAGTCTGAAAAAGAAGTTAAGATCAAGATCTTTAAGTATAGTTGTTGCTTCAATTTCTGACTCTGGCTTATCCGTCATGCGTCCAAGGGAAGATCCTTTTAAATCGAAGCGTCTATGAATGGTGTGGTTCGTACAGAAAAGATTTCCCATAATAATGAAGCGTACCTAAAGCACCACTTGTGTCGGTCACGCAGGTTGCTTAAGCATCCATAGGCGAATTCAAGTAGAGTAAATCTTTGGTCTACTACCAGGGGTATGTTTGAATATGTGTTCTAAAAATGATTGTGTTATAGTGGATAATCACAGACACATTACAAGTAGTAGAACATACCATCTGTAACCAGATAATCATTTCCAAAACACAAATCCAAACACCCGATGTTGACTCGTGTGCAGTTATTAGTAGTTTAGTCATTAGCTTCGAATCATACCTTCCTTTGTGCAGGACCAACTAATCTCACACAATGCAATCCAAAGAATTTTGTCAGCAAAGTGTTCTCATAGTGGCGAAAATGATCGAAATAGGAAGAAAGCATCCTTAGAATAACCTAATGATCAACGTATATTGATCAAGAAATTGGAGTTAAAGCGCAATGTTGTTCATGTAACTAGTAAATATGAGTCTTACTTTGACTTCAGCCTTTTTGATGGTTTTGATCATGTACCGATCATCGTAAGTCAAGTAGAAGAAGCTTCCACTCTTCCCTGGTGACGAGAGCTCTCGAAGGGCATTGTCTCCACATATAGATAGCATGTATTCGGCTGCATCTACCTTAAACAACATCCTTAATGTCCTATACGAGTTGATAACATCGAATGATGTCTTTAGGTATGGTTTTACATACATAAATACATAAGTTAACTAAGAACAAATGAAATGTGTTACCTGAAAACCAATGGGCAGTAATCTTTCCATTTGAATTCAATAGATTGATGTGGAGGGGTGTACTTAGATCCACCTGGTGGAAATTTTGTCCATACTTTCTCCTTTGGATGGAATGCCGATGGTTTTAAGTCTAAAGACGGAGCTGGGCCAGGTCGTCCTACTGAATGTCTATACGAAACATGATTTCATCAGATCAATTGAAAGCCAAAGTCTTTTCTAAGACATGAGTGTATCTGTGTATGATTCGAGTTGTTCTTCAAAATAATCCTGACTCCTTGTAAAGTAAAAATTTTCCTAACTATTTATAAACATGTAAAGAATGTTCACATTTATATGCATGAAAAATATATTATAGTAGAAAACTTGAGCATAACCTGATTCCTAGCTGCAAATTGAGCATAAGTTCATAGTTCTTATGCCCTTTACAAATGGTCTCTCCTTGTTGTTTGATCACTTTAGGTATTACAATTGGACTTGCTTCGTATGGTGAACTACCAGGTGAAGATGATGATGACGTATCATCTCTTGCCTTTAACATTCTTTCGGTATCTTCTAACATTCTCATTCTATCAACCTCCATGTCAGCACTTGAATCCAATCTCCCATCAACTGACATCCTTCTAGGCCGGGTTGAGGCATCTCTATTATTTCCTTTGGACGATCTCCAAACGGCTAGTTTCTTTTGTGAAGGCATGATTGGTACATTCTCAAGAGGACAAATTATACAATCCTGAAGATCAACTTCATAAACTTGATCTTGACACCAATCATTATGTTTGTCTCCAGCATCAGCTGATGGATTGAAAGTACCGTTTTGCTCTGAGGGATCGTTACTCCAATTACCTTCATAAAAACTTCCATCTGACCAAGTGAACGTCCCTTGTCCTCTAGGTATACCATCTTCCCAAAATCCCTTAAACATGTTTCCATTACTCCAAACCAATGTTCCCTTTCCTGACATTATACCATTTCTCCATTCTCCATCATAGTAGTTCCCGTCTTTCCATTGATACTTACCGTTTCCTTCTTGTAACCCTCTACACCATTCTCCATCATACACGTCGCCGTTTATGTATTCCTTCACCCCGTATCCATGTTTCAAGTTCATGACCCAAAGCCCTTTATACGTGTCCCCATTTGGGCCGGTGTAAATTCCTTCCCCATCCATATACCCACTCTTGAATTCCCCTTGATAGTTGGCTCCTGAAGGCCAACTAAAGGTTCCTTTTCCCATTGTCTTACCATGGTACCAATCTCCAACATACATGCACCCATCACTCCACCAATACTTCCCAAACCCGTGAGGAAAGTTTTCTGACCAATGGCCCTTGTAGTAGTCACCACTGGGGAGGTCACGTTCTGCATAGTAGGTCTCGCCCGCAGCATGAACCATGTCTTCATCTTCTTCAACATTGGCAACATGGGCTGAACCAAAGAAATGGCTGGCTTGTCTCTTTGCTACAGCATGCGTTTTCTTTACTGTTGCCTCCCATGCCTTCATGTCTTAACGATCTAAAGATGATCATTAGTTTATGTAATCTTGTTATGATTTTCGTCTATTTTAATCTTTATACATCAAAACAAATAGCCTCTTCTTGGATATGATCGTCTCTTTACACCATAGTGATCCACGTAACGATGTCAAACACATGAAATGACATGGTTTTCTCCATTTTAATCATATGAAACGTTAGAAATAGCTTCTCTCTTGATCTTTTTCGTGTTTTCTTTCTTTTTGGTTCCTATTCTTCTGCCAAGTCAATTGAAATGAGACCAAACATTAAGGGAATTTTTCTGTTTTTGTGTTGAATTTTGGTTTCTAATTTTGTGTTTGGAAATTAATTTTGGTTATTACTACTAATAGATTTAGTTAAAAGAAGATAACAAAATGATAACATGTGGATTTAATACTACTATTGGTCTTGTTTTGGACAGATGAAGCAATTAATTTGCATACTGACTAATTTGAGATATTCAAGATACATGTGGAGGGATGGGCATAAAATGTTGCAGTTTTACATGCACAAATATCGCTGTATGTTACAGTTCTGCCATTTTATAAACACGGACTCTTATCGTTGCGGCCCGATAAAACCAGGGTCAGTTATGACACTTGGGGTGACATTTGTACACTTTGGATGGAGTTGAATGCCAAAACATCTCCTAATTAAACCATTGACAATGTCAAATGTCATAGATGGCTTTTAACAAGGTTAAATTGAATGCTACAGATGGTTTAAGTACCTAGGAGCTAGAGAAGAACAAGGCCCGATCCGGTCCGGTTTAGTCTTTGGCCCGGTCCTTTTCTAGGCCTAGTTCTAGACTTCTAGACAGACTTTCACAGGTTCATTCTCTAGAAGGCTGGCCCGTTCTCTCCCTAAACAAGAAGGCCTGCTTGAAAAGAACATTGCACTTTGTTTGGGGTTTGACCTAACAGGGTAAACACCATAGAATGTACCCAATGATAGTTGAACATTGTCTGGATGGGTCTTCGAGGATTGGTCAATATTCTAGATTTAAACCTTTTGCAATAAGGCCTGCTTGAAACCATGAGAGCCCATGTATAAATAATAGTCTAATAATATATTAAACAATTAATTATAGACAATTTTAGTATCTAACCAGTTTTATAATCGGAATTTAGTAACAATAATTGAAAGGGATAATGATCAGTCCGGCTTGCAGCACGGTGTTGCAGCCCTCACATCCATCTCTACCACGTGATTAATTAAAAAAATTAAAGGGTGTGTGTTGTACGACGATCAAGTTGCACACATGGTATGCCCTAATTGAAATTGGGCCTCCATCAAATTTTATTTAGTCTTTTGTATAGTTACAACTTACAACTTAGAGTTCCAAAACCGATCCATATTAAATTGTACTGTAATTATCATGCAAGATGAATTTGTTACATATGTAAAACTATGCTTTGATTGACAAAAATCTGTGTGCTTACACAATTTGCATAAAATCGAAACAAAATTAAAGCATCGTGAATCCTGAAAGCGAAGGGAAACTTCAAATTGAGTGACAATGACGTGTTCATATTGTGTGAAAAGGTGTAACGAGGAAAATATGACGTGTTCATATGAAAATTTTTTGTTGTTGGCCTTTAAGACAATGACAATAGCAACAACTGTTACACAAAAATTCAAAAAGAAATGATGTATTCTTATAAAAAATATCTTGAGGCGAATTTTCATAAAATCACACAATAATGACATGTGTCGTCCATTAATTCTCTCGTGATTTATCCATACATACTAAACGATTAACACATGATTAACTTTTCATGAAATGTATTTTTCAAGTTTTAGTACTAATGACTAGCATTTAGCCAGGGGCGGTACCAGAAAAAAATTCAAGGGTGGGCAAAATTTTAAAATCCATGGAAAAAAAATCCAAGGGTGGGCAAA
>JAOXNX010000032.1:12412402-12424153 GCA_028566075.1 Solidago caesia
GTATGACCTTACTTACAATCTTAATTATATGTTGTTTAAGATCCTTGTTTGATTGACAGATTTGAGGACAAAGAGGTTCAAAGACTTATGAAAGTCGTTCCATACAAAATTGTGAGCAAAGACGGGAAGCCTTATATCCAAGTTGAAATCAAGGATGGGGAAACCGAGGTTTTCAGTCCTGAAGAGATTACCGCAATGATTCTTGCCAAAATGAAGGAGACAGCCGAAGCATTTCTTGGCAAGAGAATTACGGATGCTGTTGTCTCAGTTCCTTGTAAGTCAACCTTGCAAAACAAACCCAACAATCATTTTTGGGTCATATTGTCGTAATGGTTTGTTTTTTTTCTTCTAACATCATGGGTTATTTGCGTTCTTAAACCACTTTTGGTTGGTCTCTATGGGCTGCACAAAAGGAGAACTTAACATTTTTAGGGTCAGGGTGGGCAGAGATATATACCCAAACGGGTCAGAATGGGCTGTTTAAAAAAGAAAAATAGATTTTTTTCGTCCTGTTCCTGAAAAGCTTGCTAATTTTAGTTTCTACTTCCTCTGTACGCATGTAATATACGTGTTTGTGTTTTATATATGTATATATGTTATGTCTGATATATGTACATATATATATACATATACATATGTGTTTGTGTGTGTTAGAGAGGTGTGTGTGTATTCAGATATGGACAATAGCAGACAAATTGTATAGAAGTGTTCAAAGTTTTATACGACACTTGGTTTCTCAAAGCCCTTCCTGACCCGAACTGAAATGGTCATTTTTTAGAACGGCCCATCCTGACCCGAACCAAGATGATCAAAATTTTACCAGTTGTAGTGGTGAGTAAAGGAATAATGCATCCTATGATCCTTAAACATTGGTTTAATTGTTGCAGCATACTTCAGTGATGAGCAAAGGCAGGCTACGGTGGATGCTTGTTTGATTGCTGGTTTTAAAGATGTATCACTGATTCTCGAACCTACGGCTCTTGTTTATGCATACGGTCTTGTTCATGAATATGTTTATGTATACGGTCAGCATAAGAAGGCTGATGATGAAAAGAACATTCTTGTTATTGACCTTGTTGATGGGAAATGTGATGTTAGTGTCTTGGGAATCGAGTATGGTCTTTTTGAGCATCATGCCATGGCCCATCTTGGAGGTAAGGAGCTGAACAACAACGACGACTTGTTTATGGGAGTCATGAAGAAGGCTATGAAGGATTCCGGGTTGGAGAAACACCAGATTGATGAAATCATTCTTGTTGGTGCGAGCACCGAGGTTCAACAACTTGTGAGGGATTACTTTAACGGGAAGGTCGAACCAAAGATGAGTGTCAACCCCGATGAGGCAATCGCTATCGGTGCGGCTATTGTAGGAGACTTGTTGGCTAAGGGAGCAGGGCCAGATCCCATGTGTTAATAGAATTGGTGTGGGCTGATGGTTGTGAATATCATCTTTATTCAACATTTGCTACCCCTTTCCTCATATTTGAACATAATTCACCGCTTGTAATCAGAACCAATTACTCATCACATGTAGTGAAAACTTGAAATGATTGATCATTCAGTTTTGTTTCTTTCTTTACCTTATTTAAGTATTAATATTAATATATCAATGAAGTTTGACTGTGACTTGTAAATGTATAAGAATAAAGGAAACTAATATTATTATATTATTTATTGGGTATACCATATAAAATTATATGGTGCATTGTACCGAAGCGATCTGGAATGAGTCTACCCTCGACCAGTCGACCTTACTGAATTTTAGGATATAGCGAACCACCATCCCGTACCGCAACATCTTGTTTCTTTGAACCCCAACTGATTGCTCCCGCTCCCAAATTGAACATGACCAGAGGTGCTTCTTGACAGCACACTCACCGAATACATGATATCGGGATGAGTGTGTGTAAGATAATTGAGGCCACCAATTAAACTTCTGTAATAGCTCGGATCAGCAGCCTCTGTCCCATCTTCATGTTGCCATTTTTCATTCGTATTCATGGGTGTAGCTTCTGCTTTGATGTTGTGCATCCCAAACCTCAACAATTCTTTTGCATACTTCTTTTGTGACTGAAAAACTCCATCTTGAACCTGCTTCACCTCAAGACCAAGAAAGTATTGCAATGCACCTAAATCTGACATCTCAAATTCCTTCATCATACATGACTTGAACTGAGCAACAAACTTCTCACAAGAACCAAAGTAAATCATATCATCAACATAAATGCAAACCAATAAATTCTCCATTTGCATTCTTTTTCACATATAGTGTAGGTTCATTTTCACTCCTAACAAACCTATTTCCCAAGAAATATGAGTCAATCCTTGTGTACCATGCCCGCGGTGCTTGTTTTAAGCCATAAGGGGATTTCTTAAGCTTATACACTTTGCATTTATCATCTTTAACGAAACCTTTGGGTTGTGAAACATAAACATCTTCTTCTAACTCTCCATTTAAAAAGGTGGATTTAACATCAAATTGATAAACTGGCAGACTCAGTTTAGCAGCAAGGCATAGAAGTGTCCTAACAGTTTCAAAACGAGCAACAGGTGAGAAGGTTCCGGTGAACTCGATACCTTGGTGCTGGGCATACCCATTTCGCCCTTTGCAACTAGCCTCGCCTTGAACTTTTGAGCTGAACAATCTGCATGGTGTTTCACTTTGAATATGCATTTCAGCCCAATGGGAGTCTTGCCGTTAGGAAGATCAACCAGCTCCCATGTTTGATCATGCTCGATTGACCGCATTTCCTCCATCATTGATCACTTGGGCCCATTCCCCTGCCTTTGCCTCTACCACCTCCACGTCCTCGACCACGAAAACCACCTCTTCCTTTTCCACGGTTTTCTGAATTGTCGGTCTTTCCTTTCACTTGAAAGGCCTTCTCCTCAATCTTTTCTGGTGTTCTGTTCAGCCTGTCTTCATGTGCTATCAACGAGCTCAATAATTCATCAAAGGTATAAAAAAAAAAAAGGGTAGTTTGGTAGGAACCCTCTGATCCCATGTACCAATTCCAGGTACCCACGTATACCCCCATGATAGGCCGTGCCAAGATTCGCGCCCATTCTCAGACTTGCCTTTGGCAAGAATCGAACCTGCGTCCCGGAGGAAGCAAGGCTCAAATGGTGTCATGGTGGCCACTTGAGCTAACTCAAGTGGTTTTCATCAAAGGTATAGGTACATATATTCTTTGATTCTTCAATTGCTGCAACGACGTGATCAAATTTTGAGGTTAAACTTCTCAAAACTTTGCTCACAATAATCTCGCTACTCACAATTTCACCATACATCTTCATGTGATTCACAATGCCAGAGACCCTAAACATGAAACCTTGCACCGTGTCTTTTCCTTCATGCCTAGTGTCTCGAAATCACAACGGGTGGGTGTTTGTAACTTGATAGCAATTACATTATTATCTCCCAAGAATTCCGTTTTCAGAATCTCGCATGCCTGTTTGGAGGTAGTAGCTGCTGCGATTCTGGGAAAGATTTCATCAGCAAGAGCTTGTTTAATGAGGAACAATGCTTTTGCATCTTTCTTACGCAACTCGCGTAATCGAGTCATAGCATCTGCACCTTGATTTTTTGGTGGATCCTCAAACCCTTGCTCAACGATTTCCCAAAGTTCTTCGGGACCAAAATAGAGTCTTCTTTATAAGACCCCAGAACTGATAGTTTTGTCCCTTAAACATTGGAATAAAGAATTGTGAATGAGAGGCACTGCTATTTGTTTCTGTGGTTGAAAATTGTGTTTTTTTTTTTCTTTGGTTGCAGTAATATAAAGAAAACCTGGGAATAAGAAAATAAAGGCTGCATGTGCCTTCTTTTCTTTATTTAGCTCTGATAACACTAATTTGTTGGGGATTAAGATGATAGATAACAAAGGGAATTTTGTGGAGTGATAAACTTCAAATGCATTGCAAATAAACTCAAATAAACAGCCATTTATATAAAACTACAAAGTACTTGACTCTCCTAGAAAACAGCTACTAATAAACTGAAAAACTTGACTAACCCGCTAATTCAAGTAACTGTGAACTAAACTGACACATCATGCTACCTTGACTTCTTCTAATAGACAACTGACTCAAAATAAATGTGACTTAAAACTTAAAAATTAATTTGAAGCATTATTCAACACTGGCATGACTTACATCATTTCTATTAAACGTTTAATGCAAAAGACAGGTTTGAGCTACTACTTTGTGCTTCCAAAGACGTTCAAGTGCATAAGCAGAAGAACTGAAGGAAAATTCAAAATTATAGTGTGTTAACTAAGAACAAAATAGATCAAAATTAAGCTACACGTAAGTAAAAATAAACTGTCTAAGCAAGAAATTTACCTTGATTGGATGAGCTATGATTGGTGGCAAAAAGTTCTGGGGAGAGACGGCCAAGAGAGAACAGAGAATCGTAGCTCTTCAACTTGGATCAAAGAGCCCTCAGTTAGAAATCCATTTCTTCCAATTCACTGGGTTGGGTTCCTCCACTGTCTTCTCTAACCTCCTCCTGTAGACTGTAGTCATGAGCCAAATAGATGATATGTCTGCATGTTCAATCTACACTATCTTAAACAAATATTAATTATTCAAACCCAAAATTTGTCGATCCGGAAATTCTGTGAATAAGGGAACTAATACGATATTCAGAAAACAATAGTTTCGCAATTCACACATAAGTTGTGATATCTACAAGAAATTCTTCTGTTGCTAAACGATAATGCAACCAATATGTATATTCTTCTGTTGCTACTTTTTGGAATTGATTGTGATTACTCACAGTTACCAGTTGGTTGGTTAACCAATATGTTAACTGTTATACGATTCACTATTCTCCTTGCCTCTTTTTGGTTGTCATGTTGGACAGTTGGAGTCCCTGGCACTTGGTTGATGAAAATTGCATACAGATTTCTAGAGATTTATCTTTCGATCGTTTCTACCACAAACCGCCCCTGGCAGGATTAGGTGGTTGTTGTACTCAAAGTTATATTCTGCTAAATCAAAAGATTCATGTGAGTAGTATTAATATACCTCAATGGATAGCTGTTGATACTTGATGGTGTCCAAAAGTGGAGTGGAAGGTCACTCACACTCCACCTGCTCTTTTACTTGCCTTACCTGCGCACAAACAATCAACATCCAAAAAGAGTTCCATGAATCATAAACCTAAAACGTTTATGAAAGTTTACGTACCAAACCTGATAAAGTGGTTTGTCTGAAGATTGCAGGTGTCATAGATCCGTTGCAAAAAACCATTATTGAAATATAAGAGTTTAAGATGTAAGCGGCCTACAATTCAACTGTCAAGGAAATGCAAATGCATAAAGCGCCATGCCAGTCGTTTTACAAACTACCATATTAATCCTTGGGATCAGTATCGCTCAAAGGACGTTCATAGCTTGACTCTACAAAACACAGAAATAAGCAGGAATTGTTGCCAACACCATCGACAAAAACCTCTTCCAGGCTGAACCATTACTTTTCTCCTTTATAGTTAAAAAAAGATCATCCATTGATTTCATAGTTAATTGAACGAACTACCAGAATCCCAGTAGCTTTTTGGTCAAAGGGCAAACACCCAGTTCAGACGACCACAAAACAAATTTACTATTCGAACCCACACCTTCACGACATCACCCATGCCCACCCAACTACCATCTAAACCCCTGATAGAACTAAAATATACATCAACGGAACAATGTTTCTGGTTCTAAGAATGTGTCTGTTATGTATTTTGTGATTGTAGGAAAGCTACTAAAGCTGTCAGAATGGTACAAAACTTATCACAAGCAGAGGAAGCAGATCGAAAGAACTGAACACTGATGTAGCAGCTCAAAAACAAAAACAGGGCAATCTTGGAATTTTATATCCTATACTATAAGCTGTTTCAGTTTTCTAGTTATAAAAGTCATTTTTCAGCGTAAATAAATGAATATATCCGAACAAAAAGAACACTTAGAAAAGAGAGTCCTCTTGCTTATTCTGAGATTCTCGTATGTTTAGTCTAGGCCCCCAAAATTGATCTCGCTTAGGGCCACCAAAAAACTTGGGCCAGCACTGTGTTTGTCAAGGTCACACATTGAGATTATACTTGTGTGATTGGCCCACAAGTAATTTTAATGATGCTTACTCACAAAGGTTTTTTTCTTTTTATTTTTTGCAGTCGTGACAACTGGAAATCAACATAAAAAAAAGTTCCACGAATTATAGTTTATATACATTCTGCTCAAAAACAGGCAAGATTTTTTCACATATGTATGTTATGTATATGTATATCAGTTGCAAAAGTTGAACGATCAACAAAGTATATACGATAAACTATCTGAAAGCAGAGCTGACAACATGAAGATCCAACAAGGTATTGTAGTAACCTTTCTCTATTTCTTCTTCTTTCACCTGATGAAGTAGCAGAGTTTCAATAACAAAATCTTCCCAATCATTATCAGCTTTCTTTGCCTGTTCTTTTCTCTTTTTAGAATTCACAGCATTTTGTACACAGAGGTCGTCATTCTCATCACTGTCATTTGCAGTCATCCATGGCCGCCTTATCTTCTCGATACGTATCTTAGCAGCCTTGATCTTTTCTTTTCTCCTTTTTGTTTTCAAACATCCCTTAACGAAAGACGGAGGCATAACGTTCAATCCAACATCTTTTTCCAATATTTGATCAAGAAAAAGCTTCTTGCTCATCTCTGAGTTCCCGGTCCAATACTCAGGCGTATCCAAAAAACGAAAAGACTTGCCGCCCCTAACACGTTCAACTGTCCCCATTGATGCCTTCATACTAGAATACTCATCCAAGAACTTTAAGTAAATCTTCGATAAACATTCGTGCGAAACCTTAAGCTTCTCCAAATCTTCAACTTCCCAATTCACTTCACCACCCCGTAACCTGTCACCACCATCATCATCATCCGCATAAAACCCTTCAGTGAAAAACCTTCCATCATCACCACCCTCCAAACAATCCCTAACCAAACCATCCAAAACCAAACCGACACCCTCCACCAAACTCCCATCCTCCTTCCTCCCACCACCGCTACCACCACTACACATCGACTTCATCTCCATATACTGAATAACCATCGGAGCATTCTTCATGATATTCTTAACATTAACATTCTCACCCCACGGCAAATTTCCTCTCCCAACATCCACCAACCGTTCCAACACCTCCTTATACCTCAACTTACACGTCGTAACATTCACATTCAACCTTTCTGCCAAATCCTCCATACTAACCTCAACCCCATTCAACTCACAAACAAAAACCACCACCGCCACCACAACCGGCACCGGCCTTCTCCCCGTCGTCACATACCACTTCACCATACATTGCAACAAAAACACCCCTTGTTTAACCAACCTCCCAACTTTCTCCCTCCCTACACCCATTTCCTTCACAACCCGTTCAAACAACCCGACTATATCCCCATCGGGCAACCGTATCTCCAAATGCTCCACAACCCGACACACCATTCTCCCTAACTCATACCCATCACACCCCACACATTCACAAATACTCCCTAATGGCATCCATTTCTTCGCTTTCCGCATAATAACATAAACACAAGCACCAACAAGTACATTAAACCAATTACCAGAACCGTATTCGTTATCCGTAATCTCCTTAATCATATTATTAACTTCATCACATCTATTTTCCAATTCTAATTTCAACAAAATATCAGAAACTATTTTCTGGGCTAAATAAATTTTAGTTTCATGATAAGAATAACCATACCTTGACCCGGATGTGCCTAACCGGATATTATGACCCGTGGGTCCGTCTCGATTATATGTTTGTTGGTCGTAGGTTGTTGAGTGTTGTACGACACCGCATGATGTGCATTCTAGGTTTCCTGTATGTGGGTCTTCTGTTAAGGCTTTTGATTTGCAGTTCTTGCAACAAGACATTTAATCAGGGTTTCGAATTGGGGTTTAATTTTGGTTTCTGTGAGTGATTTTTTTTTTTTTTAAACAAGATGGATATTACTGAAATCCCAAAAAGATGCAAACTTTATTATCTAAGAATTAAATAAAAATCAGAGGAAAGATGGATGGTGTTTTATGTAGTAACCAACATTAAATGTGTTACCAACAGCCTGCCTCTCTGCAATTTGAATGGCGACAGGGCAAAAGTGTTATTGGGATTGATCTTGGGACTAGCTCTTCTTGTGTTGGTGTTTATATGAATGGTCATGTTGAAATCATACCCAATGATGAAAGAAACCGTCCCACGCCATCATGGGTCGCTTTCACAGACTCCAATAGGCTCATCGGCGAGGCTGCAAGCAAAGAATCAGGAGGCTACAACAGGACCATATTTAACTAGTTATACAAACCCAATTACAAAATAAAATAAATAAAACAATTAAAAATAGTCCAATTCATTAAACCAATCCATTAATTTGGCCCAAGCTCTAACCCAAGCCCACCAAAAAAAACCCTAACCCTAATCTTACCTCTATATAAACCCACTAATCCCCCACCCTTCAAACCCTACACACTTAAACACATACAAACACACTTTTCCTCCCTCTTCTCTCTCTCTACCTCATGGCTCCACCCTCACCAAGAGGGCAGCCCACTTCAGCTCCAAAAACACACTAAAACTTCTTTTAATCATCATCTAATATCATCTAATAATAATCCATGGTGGTTTGAAACATTGAAGGATTAAGGTTAATAATAAGATTTAGCAAAGAAAAACTCTTCTTTTTCTTCTCTTTTCGTGGCTGATTTTGAACAGCCCCTAAACCCATAAAACTCATCATAATTCAATCATCTAAAGCAAGAAATCATAATCTAATCATAACCTAATAATAATCTAACGATATGGAAAGGTAAAGATTGAATCATTGGTTAGTTTTCTTATCATTTTCGGATCTAAACATAATAATAATAATAATAATAATAACACCATCTAAAATCATCAATCATGGTTTGGAATCGTTAGTTTTAGATTTGTGATTCCTATTTGAAGGTATATGGAAGTCGAATCGGCCACCCTTCTTCCCATGAGGGCTGGCCAAATCTATATAGGGTGTAAACCCATATATTTTTCATTTATTTCTTGCTTATAATCCTCTTCAATGATTTGTCTAATCATTTTAGGTGTTTGGCCTTTTGGTTTCAAACACTAATTCTTATTTTAAGACAAGAGAAGAATGGATTTAGTTAGCTAATTATTTACTAGTTTTTCTATGATATTTCATCATCCATAAAAGTATTTTTTTTATTTTATTTTACTAGATCCTAGGGAGATTGGGTTGTTTTGTTTGTATATGCTTTATAAAAACTTTTATCTATCTTTTGTGTTTATTGTATTTTAATAAGTAAATGGTGTTGGATCTTGTGGTTTGTGGATATAAAAAGAATTGGATAGAAAAGTTAATTTTTGGATTTATTTGGATGTTTGGTAGTGTACTAATAATGAGATGTGCTTATCAACACACATAGGAGGAAACCAACAGATTGTATGGTTCTATGTGTGTGGGTATTTACAAATAATTGGAAAGTGTCACTATTAAACATAAGAAAACTTTTTGTACGAGATTATACTTGTGTGATTGGCTTACAAGTGTATTGCACACGCGTAAGCATTTTACACAAATATATTTGAGTACAAGGATCGACACTTGATTTTTTGTTTGGGAACCATTGTTTTTTTATAAAGGTATGTGCTTGTGGATCTACTTTATGCATATAGAAAAACACCAACAGATTGTATGGTTCTATATGTATGAGTATATGCACAAGTATGCATCAATATGAAAACCCTCGTGATTATAGATACATACGACTTTAATCTACCCTTCTTTTGTCGACCTCCTTTTTAAGGATACCAGTGCATGTGACCTGGCCTACATATGTATAAATAATCATGGACATTTATATACAATTTGTTTCTATTCGTGTTTACACTTAAAACCTTGGAGTTACCCTGGACCTAGTGTACATGTTTAGAATGAGTTGTTGTATAAATGTCATCTTTATCGGTTGCCATATAAGTAAAATAAAACTAGTTTAATACCCGGTCGGTGACCGTGTAAAAAACAACACAATTGTCTTTAGAGTTTATGAAACATATTTTACATTTTCTCATGAAATATAAACCAAATAATGAAATCTGAAAGGGTTTGTGAATGGTTTTATGAGATGGTATTATTATTATTATCATGAGAGAAAAAAGGGTTTTTGAATCTTGGAGAATAAGTTGCGTGAGAGTGAAACCGACTCGATAACAAACGTAGACACGATAACCGAGTGGTTTTTAATTATGAGGTTGTAAGTTCAACGCAAATTGAGGCCCCGCACCGCGGGGCATGAATCCCCCTGTTATATATATATATATATATATATATATATTAATTGTCATCGGAGTGAATAGTATTATTTTTTTGTCCTGACATGCATTTATCACATATATAATACAAGTAGCCCTCGAAGAGTCCGTTTATTCTCTCTGTCTGAGCTTTCAAAGATATACCGTAAATATTAAACAAAAATGTGTTTTGAAGGGGTGGTTGAGGCCATGTGTTATGAACTCGGGGGTCATGGGTTCGAAACCCTTCCCTTTTTTTTGGGTTCTTTTTTTTTTTTTTTTCATTATTATTTTAGTCTTTAAATTTTGCCTCCTCCTTTTATTCTTTTTTGTTTCCCGCCCCTCCTGTTTTCTTTTTGGTTTTATTTTCACCCCTCAAGTTATCTATTTTATGGAAATGATATATTTTCTACTTTTTGGTTTGTAAACATCTTGCTTTTTTTTAACATTTTTATTGGTTTGTAACATTTTGTTTTTTTTACATCTTTATTGTTTTAATGACTTTTGTTATACCCTTTGTTTTTGGTGTATTTTGTATTTTAACAATTTTTTATTCGTATACTTTGTTACTTTTCCTTTTTTTAACATATATTTTGTGACTTTTGGTTTCTTTTAATAACTTTTGTAACATTTCCGGCTTTTTGCATTTTTTATTTACATATATTTTTTTGAAATTTTTTCATATACTTTTCCTCTTTTTTTTTTGAACTAAACATGAACATTTTATGGTGCCTATGGTAACGCCTTTAAAAAAGAAACCGGATACCAACAACAAAAAGACATCAGGTACTCGCGACAACGCATTTGTAGAACCTCCTAGTTTAATTTAACGGAAGAAAGAATAAATAGCATACAGACATCATATATAACTACTCATTAACACATGACACATTATACCCTCAATTAATATAAATGTCTGTGAACAGTAACCCAAAAGAAAAAAAAAAGATAAGATATATATTTAAATTGTGATTTATAAAACAAAAAAAGATTTGGCATGGGTGGCTTATTTATTGCCTTAACTGGGAGAAGCCTAGGTTCAAAACCCAGCTCCCCCCTAGCCTTTTATTTTTTCTTAATTTTTTTGAGTGATTTTAGAATTTATGTTTTACCCCCCTATTGTTTTGTTTTTATCTCTTTTTTCTTTAGGATTTTGAAAATGACATTTTAACCTCTTTGTTTTTCTTCTTTAACACTTTTAAAATCCATTTTTTAAAACATTCTTTATACATTTGGTTATATTTTGGTGTTTCTTTTTTATTTATGGCCGTTTTTTTTATAACATTTTCTTTACCTTTGATTTATTTTGGATAACCTTTTGTTTTTTTATATTATTTTTGTAATATATTGTTTTTTAGCATTTATTTTCCTTATAACTATTTGTTTCTTTATTAAAGTTTTCATTTGTTTTTCTCCAACTATTC
>JAOXNX010000032.1:12424253-12438725 GCA_028566075.1 Solidago caesia
CACTTAGGCCCCTCAACTAATAAAAGCCACATTTAAGGCTTTATTTAACTACCGGGAATACCATTCGGCACATCAAGCACGTTTACACATTAAATTACATCGTAACACATCTCGTTAATGCATTAAACACCTTACACATATGACACATTAAACACACATAAGCATTAAATCATCTAGAGACTTAACGAAAACAAGGTGTTGACTAACGACACAAGTCAACTCTTAAACGAAAAGTTTGGGATGTTACATAACCACACCACTACCGTCGCCACCGTTGCCACTGCCGCCACCACACCGTCGCCATCGTTGCCACCATTGCCGCCGCATCGCGCGGGCATACTTCTAGTATATAATTATATACATACTTAGACCATCCTCAACTTTCACCCCATTCACCTACACTTTTTCCTAACGTGTCACCCATTTACCTCCTTTTTCCCCTTAACCCATCACCTATGGGTGAGCATGGGTTAGTTTGGGTCGGCTTTGGCCTAAAACCGAAACCCGAACCGATCTGTTCGGTTTTTAGAAAACCAAAATCGTTGGATTCGGTTTTGGTTCGGGTCGGTTTATTGGTTTTCCGGGTCGGGTTTTTTTTTTTTTTACGCTTTTAATTTATTAAGTTATAAATTTAACATTCGATTGTTAAAGAAATAATATGATAAAGAAACTAAAATATACGGATACTTTTTATTAACTAATTATATCTTTTAGGCGTTAAATTTTGTATGATTTTTTTAAAACCGAATTGATTTTGTTGTGCATTTTCATTTAAAGACATATAATTGATTTTCATTTGTACATTAAAAAACAAAAATTTTAAATATATTATCATATTTATTAATCATAAATAATAGATATAAATATAAAATAAATTAATATATATTTAGTTCGGTTCGGTTCAATTTTTTAACTGGTTTTTTCATGTGAAACCAAAATACAAACCGATCCATTTGATTTTGAAAAAAATGAAAACCAAACCAATCGGTTCAAAGAAGGTTCAAACATACAACTACCAACGTTCCCAATATTAATTGTTGCAGAAGCTGGCAAAAGAACCCCACTCTCCCAAACTTTCTAAGCTTTCCATTGGCATTGGCATTTTAATGCCAAAATTTTTGAATCCAGTCAACATCCTTATTTAAAGTATCATGTGATAAATATCATTTTCTTAACTTCCCATTCCCAAATTATGTTTCACATTTCTAATTTCTTTGAAGAATCTTGATTTTTTTGAAACTTTGTAGTATCCCACACTCAAAAGGTTGTTCAATTTCTTGTAACTCTTATTCTTAATTTAATTTAATTTAATTTCTTGTTTAATTGAATATGATTTTTTTTTCTTACTTTTTGTTTTTAGGTAGATGAACAAACTTTTGACTGAGTTTACAATGCAAATGTAATATAAAGTTTTGACCTTTTTTACATTTTGTATTTGGGTTTTTTTTTTTTTTTTTTTTTATATGTCACTTTTGATCACTTTTTATTGTAGCATTGGTGATTTACTCTTTAATTTTAGGTATAATTTCTACTTGTAAACTTTGTTTGCCTTTTTTTTGTTATAGGATTTTTGAAACGAACAGAAAAATATTGTACATAAAAATAACCGTCCCATCACTAAAGTTTTAATCTTTTTAGTGTAGGTGGCAGAACCCGGATTCTTGAAGATAAATATATATTTGTAAAAGGTGTTTCTTGTTAAGAATTTGTAATTTTTGTGGCAATTTTAGAGTATATTTTTTGGCTCATTTGTTGAATCTAGAGGTGAAATTATGGTTGGTAATATTGAGGTGACAAGTCCTGATTTATATTCAAACGAGGTGATTTCGGTATCAAATGGTAACGGTTTAGAAGAAAAACTAGACGAATTCCGTAGAATTCTTGGTAAATCGGATGGTGATTTACTCAAAATCGTGGGGGTTGGAGCGGGTGCATGGGGTAGTGTTTTTGCAGCATTACTTCAAGATAGTTATGGACAATTTCGTGATAAGATACAAATTAGGATATGGAGAAGGGGTGGAAGAGCAGTTGATAGAGAAACTGCAAAACATTTATTTGAAGTGATTAATTCAAGAGAAGATGTGTTAAGGAGATTAATTAGGCGGTGTGCTTATTTGAAATATGTTGAAGCAAGATTAGGCGACCGGGTTCTTTATGCTGATGAGATTTTGAAAGATGGATTTTGTTTGAATATGATTGATACGCCTCTTAGTCCTATGAAAGTTGTGACTAATTTGCAAGAGGCGGTTTGGGATGCGGATATTGTGGTAAATGGTGTACCGTCGACGGACACACGTGAGGTTTTTGAAGAGATTGGTAAGTATTGGAAAGAGAGGTTAACCATGCCTATAATTGTGTCATTGTCGAAGGGTATAGAGGCTGCTCTGGATCCTGTTCCGCATATTATTACTCCAACACAAATGATCAACCGGGCAAGTAAGCATGTTTTATCTTGTGATTACTTTTCGCTATAATTGTGTGAATCACCAGGGCCCATGATTCTCATGAGTATTTTGTGCTCATGACCCGAACCTGTGACCTAAGAGTTACAAAAGGAGTATGTTATGCCATGTGTCAACACCAGATTCTTAGGCATATTTGTAGGCCTACCAAATTAGTCACATAGATAATTACTCTTTGATCTATAAATATCATCAATTTAGGGATACATTCATGGAAAATTAGATTATGAGGGATGCAAAGTATCTAATTCGGGGGGCTTAGATTAGATTTGATTATTGGAACTTTTTTTATCTTAATAATCATTTCTTGATGTTTAGAAAACATATTCAGCTTTGAATTTCTGAAAATTTTAGACCAATGAGTTTTGAAATATCAGTTTCATACTAGCTGCACCAAGAAAGCTAATAACACGCATCCAGTCACCCCTAAGAATCAACCTAGTAATTTGATGTCTCACTGAATACTGAATTCACCTTCTTTAGCATTACACTCTATGTGTACAACATCACATAATGAATTTTTGTCTAATAAGTTCCAAAATGTAACTCTTTTTCCTTGTAGCTGGAGTACCACTAGATAACATTCTATATCTTGGTGGTCCAAATATTGCTTCCGAGATCTACAACAAAGAGTATGCCAATGCTCGAATCTGTGGAACTGAAAAGTGGAGGATGCCGCTTGCTAAGTTTTTGAGGCAGCCCCATTTCATCGTATGGGACAATAGTGATCTTATCACACACGAAGTAATGGGAGGGTTGAAAAACGTCTATGCAATTGGAGCCGGTAAGATTTTCCGTTTCTTGCTACTTAAGATTACATTTTGCCCCAAATAAATGCATGAAGAACAATATAGGAGAAGACCAGACCATAAAATTTTCAAATCTTCACTCAGGTTAAGAACTTTATTGATGTTCTCAGGAATGGTAGCTGCTTTGACGAATGAAAGTGCTACTAGCAAATCCGTATACTTTGCACATTGCACATCAGAGATGATATTTATCACTTATTTGCTGACAAAAGAGCCTGAAAAACTTGCTGGCCCATTGCTTGCCGACACCTACGTGACCCTATTGAAAGGGCGTAATGCATGGTATGGTCAAATGATCGCCAAGGGAGAACTGAGCTTGGATATGGGTGACAGCATCAGTGGTAAGGGAATGATCCAGGTAATAATCTTTCTGCATACAAATAAATGCAACATTTTTTGTACGTGTTTCTCTTTATTAAAAATAATACAAGAACCTTTTTACCCCGTGATAATCATTATTTGCAAGATCAATACTTCTGAGGTTCGCGTCTTGTGGTAGTAGAACAGGCGGGTTGGATAAGGGGCCAAAACAGGTCAGGCTGGGGAAACACGAAAGAACATTTTTTTAATTTTTTTTTTGGTAATCATGGGTGTCCTACTCGCTTTGCGAGCAGACTAATCCCAAGAGCTGACTCGCTTTGCGCGCCCAGAGTCAGAGCAGGTGAAATTTAGTTTATAAATAACCAATGTGTTGAAATTTGATTTAGAAAACAGTATGATTACAGAAATAAATTAAAATTTTCTTTAATAAGGCAAATTATGAGGTTTTCAGCCTTTGAAACACATGTTTAGAGATTTAAATCTTTTCTTTTAGGCCTTTAGCCCATTTGAATATTTAGAGATTTAAATCGACCCATTTTTGTGCATGTGGGTCGAAATTAGTTGTAAACGTCTAACTTCCTTGGGTTTTCATTTCAGGGAGTATCTGCAGTAGGAGCATTTTTCGAACTTTTGAGTCAACCAAGCTTAAGCATTTTACATCCTGATGAAAACAAGCCCATTGCACCTGTTGAGCTATGCCCCATCTTGAAAACACTGTACAAAATACTCATAAAACGGTAATGTTTTTCTTCTATTTATATAACTTTATATGCCTAAAAAAACTAATTCTACAACAAAAATCAGATATTTATAGTTGCTACAAATATTTGCCAGGGAACAAGATCCACGAGCGATTGTTCAGGCACTGAGAGATGAAAACTTGAACGATCCCCGTGAGAGAATTGAGATTGCTCAAAGCCATGCATTCTACAAACCATCACTTCTTGGCCAGCCCTGACCCAAGTTTATTGACAATGATATGTTTATAAGGTTCTTATGTAAAAGGATATAGATTGCCAACTCATTGGGAAATCCATATGTACTATGTAGCTTAAAAAACTTGAATCATGACAGTAAGTTTCAAAAGTAAAATGTAACTGTTTTTTTTACAACTCGTATAGCGTTTTGTAGATGTTAGTTTAAGCTCCTTTACTGATCTTCTATTATCTTTTAAATGGTTATGCCGTATTTGGAAGAGCTGATTTTCTTGGTAGACTGTGCAATGAGTGATGCCAGAATGCGCAAGAACAATTGGTCACATATCGGAACGAAGGGTGTTTTTGCAAACACATCTGGGTTGCTCGAAATGAAAGCAAAACTCATGTTGGGTGGCAGTAGTAAGAGGATTACAAAAAATCAAATGGAAACTAGAGTCAAATCTGTGTTCTGCAAACAAATTGCATCCAGGATCAATAACCTCGGATTGTCTTCAGAGTGATAGAGCTAATGGTATTCGTACATATATCATCTGCTTTGGGCTAAAAATATTGTACAATTTATCCCTTTTCAGTTGAAAAACAACTGTCATTACCACGAACCAAGGGGATCTATTATACGAGAGGCTCTCTAGCGCAAACTCGGTTAAGACAACGTATGCTAGATCTCCCGACATTCGCGAGTAATTCACACCTTTCAAAAAACTAAGCCGTGTTCAAAATGAAAAGAAAAATGATTAATGATAAGTTTATTTCATTATGTAGTCTTTTTTGGTCTTCTTAAGATTTATTTTTCCCTTCCCAATTAATCCATTAAACTACAAATATTAAACGGGTAAACTAACGAAGTTTCCTCCATTCATATTATACCCGAGGAAGGCAAATGTATATGAATGTATGCGACCTAACCAGCTTATCTCCATTGCTGTTTCCAAATCTTTCCCCAACCATCTCAAGATGTTACCTAGTGAGATTCGACACATGGGACCTCTTGTGAGGACTTCTCCGGTCTCCTGACCACTAGGCTACTTATGGTGGTTTAAGCAGCAAATTGTAAAATCATAATGTTTTGTTATTAAATACTTGAAATTGATTATTCACTTTAAACCTATATCTAAATTGTAAATACACATCAAGAAACCAATTCTCAAAATAACTTTATGGGAGTTGCACTTCTTCCTTCAAAATCCTAATCATTTTACATCTTGCATATTTTCATAGGGGAAATATCACAAGTACCACATGAAAATTTCGATATTCAACCAGCAGTAATGGCTATGGGATTCAAAACCGAGGGTTACACGTTCCAAGTTTTACCAATTAGATCAACCGCATTGTAACCGTATAGATTTATAATGCACAAATGTTTCAGATAACCCAAAACCAGTGCTACACATTTCAACATATACATAAACCAACCCATTTTGACCCGTTACCTGCTCTGCCCGGTCAGACTTACCTATTTTGTCAACTCTAACATAGAGTTCTTGTATGAAAAATGAATTATCCTCCTAAAACTTTAGTCTAATAATCCCCCCCTAATACAATTAATATTTGACATGTTTAATCCGCTTATAATACTCATTATCTCATTTCTTGATTTTTCTGTTTATCTTGATCTTGTGCTTAGAAGGATTATTAGGAGGCTATATCAATACTCTGTAGATATAAATTGCTAAAACCTCGAAATAAACCCAAACCACATGAATTACAATCATTATGATCCATAATCATTAGTGATTCCATCGGCAGTCGAAAATGCCAAAATACCAGAGAAGCTTGATGATGTTTTTATCAATAAAATCACAGCATTCAAAGCTACATCCAGATGCCAACTAGGGATGGCAGTGTATGATACTAGTCTATATAACTATTGTAAGGGAAACAGCCTAATATGGACAACTAGGACTTTATATGGAATTTAGCATGTCAGTTGTAATACTAATTCATTCTCAGTTATACGGCCGTATGTATAAGTGCTTTCAGAAAAGATGGTCGAATTGTATAAAACATCAAGCAGCAATTTCTATGGTGCACCCTTTATCCGCAAAACTGACCATGTCTCGTTTCTTTTCAGTTTCCTTTTGCCTGCATATAGATTCAAACCATTTATTAAAAAACTGTAGGTAGGTGGAAGGACAGCAAAATACAGCCAGAGGTGGTAATTTTAACCCATTTACTGATCACTGGGCTTATTTGGGTTAGTTTTTATCTGTATTGGGTAAATATTAAATAATAAAGTAAAACTACAAGGATGACAGGTTGAACGAGTTCGAAAGTTGCCCAAAGTGTTTATATAAAGCAGGCAACATCTTGAAATTGTATCACTTTACAATTTACCATAATCATACTTAACACTCAAATTTTTTATTTTTTGGTAATTGTGTTATTCATGCTAACTAATCCACGAGCTCTGATTCCATGGCGACAAAAACTCAAACCAGTTGTAGTGGTCCAAAACGGAGAACGGTGTGGTCATACAACCTTGGACCTCGCATTCCGCAATTTTTTTCATCACAGTTTTGATAACCACTTTGACAAATGACAACACTGGGTGGTTATTTGACACTTAATGATGTACAAAATAAATTTTAAAAAACTGGAAAAAAAAAAGGCTCATTTAAATCCAACCTGACCCACTTGAATCAGCACTAAAATTACCCATTTTGATGTTCTAACCAATGAGCACAAAATGTCCAGTTTTGCCACTTCAGTGTTATTTAATAATGAATCTTGCTCTAAGAGAGGAGGAATAAACTAAAATGTGAGATGGGACTTGTCACATACCGTCAGTCACCTTGATTCCGACTAGCCGTGCAAGGTCTGCTTTGCGAAGCTTATAGAAACCTTTCAACTTACGTTGCCTGGCAATGTCCTTCAACTCATCCACTGTGTAGTCATCCATATCATGCTTGTTAGCCACATCTAGTCCAAGGATGCACAATGGTATAGGTTCTTCAGGAAGGCATGGTGAACTTTCCCTTGCCAATGGTGAGCCAAGTCTATGTCGCCTCTTGTATGTCTTGGTAGAATATCGACTCGGAGAAACTGGGACTATTAGTTTTTGGTGATCTTCTGCATAAGAGTTACCGAGAAAAAAACCCAATTCTTTGATACAATTTTGGTTTGCATCAGGTTCTTGAGAAGATTCTACCAAACAAAGGGATGTGGAATCTATGCTTTCCTCGTCGGTCTCGGTCTGGCAAGCAATCATGTCAGCTGAATTACTTTTAGAGATTCATAATATGTAACATAAATCTATATTTTCATTGAAGAATGCAATGTGAGACTTGTACTGACCTATTAAGACATCCCCACATGAAGAGATTTTGAAGGTGGCAAGATAATGTTTCGGGCATGCCATGTAACGGGTCATAACGGGCTTTGGCTGAAACAGGTAGTTTCTAGTACGGGTCGAAACAGGCTAGATTGTATTGATCCTTAAACGTTTTAATGTCTATTTACTATAATATTTTTTATAAATAACGAATGTGCTAACTATGATTACAGAAAGCAATTTTGTTACAATAATAATCTAATCTTTGAGTAAAAACGATTTAGGAGGTTTTGCATTATAACTAAACTTTGGGAGATATCCAACCCATTAAAGCCATTTGACCATTCCCCTTTTAGCAGATATTTGACCCACTTGAGATAATACACAACCCAAACCAACACATTCATAATAGACCTAATCATACCAAAAACTTGTAAAGAACAAAGAAGATTATTACAAGTAGAAATGCTTTCTGATGTTGATATTGCATTTATTACTGTACAAGTTGACATTGAAGTAGTTTATCAGTTAACATTGTATACTTCTACACAGCAGGAAACCTTGATAACACATGTTCAATTTTGCATTACAAAGAACAGGGTTTGCTATAGAGCATAAACATTCTTATCATCGATAATTTTACTTCAACTATGGCTGAAAATGTGAACATTGTTTTAAACTTTGATTTACAAAATAGGGAAGACAAAAGATGATGTTAGAGAGAAGGTAAATAGACTGCAATAGCCTTTTTTTGCCCTAATAGGTCATATGCAAAGCAAGTGCACTGATATTGGCTTCTAGGTCTTAGCTCAGTACGGAATGCAACTATCTTGGACTAACAGTGTAGAAGTAATTGTCACTGAGCTAAGTTGGTCCATTATCCAGGGACAATTTTTGAAATTACGTTGTAGATATTCTAGATCACAGTTTTAGAAGGGAGCCTCAACTTGATTCTAGGACTTAAAGGATGCATAACTTAAACTTCAAAGCAAAGAACTGTACACCAAGTTTATTAATTCATTGCATCTATATGTAAATTTTCCCCAGAAATAAAGAGAACCTACCTGAGACTTCACCATTTTTAGCGGATGTTTCATGCTTGCTTGAGTTTCAAAAGATGGATTTTGGCAGATACTTTTGCATCCGAGAATCTTATTCTTTATCATATCCTTTGTCATTTTTGGGCTCTTTATCTGAACCCTGTTTGTTTCTTTGTTCATGTTCTCCACTGAGCCCCGGCGATAACTTTGATTAGAATACTTAGACAAGGGAGTCGGACACTGCATATAAGAATCATAACTAATGTCAAATAAAGCATTAACCATTTAAAAAAATGATAAAAAGAAGAAAAAAGGTTTCGGGTGAACAAAAGCATACATTAAGATAATTAATGGTGGAGCTCCGAAATCATTAATACTTACAGGATAACTTGCATCCTCTTCTTCAGCCTTAACTCTGGCCTGTGAAATTGAATCTTTCTCAAACGGAATGATAATGACTCTTTTGCTTATCTCCATTTGGTTAGCATTAGAATAACTTCCCGTTTGTTTCTTCTTCCAAGACGGATCGACTGCACACACCTGATAGTAGGAGCTTAAAATAATGGTCGTATCATCTGCAAACTGTTTACTTTGATGGGAAACATAAAGAAAACATTTGATATAGCTAGATCTATTAAGAATGTATAAAGCGAAATTAGAAAAATAATAATATGCTTTATATAACATTAGCCCATTACTTTACTTATAAAGAGAAAAGAAAAATGCGACTATTGAAATGAGCATTGTCTGTGATCAGAGTGAAGATGTAGCAAAACAAAACATGTTCTTCTATGTTAAATAAACAACCAACAACATCGATACTGTTTATGAGAACATGCAGTCTAAATGCAAATTGTTAGCACAAGGGCCTACCTATCTGTGTGTGCATATGCCATACTTACATGTCTACTTGTAGATATGCAAATACATACTACAGAACAGTCATATTAATTCTATGTGTTTTCATTGTACTTTGCAAGGCAATTCCATCATTTTCCAGACTTTTACTACATAGGAGGTCCTACTCACTCGAAAAAGAGATTTAAGACATCGTCTACTCTAGTAAAGTATTCTTGACACAAACAATAAGGCCATTAAATGCCACATTATCACTCAACCTCTCAGTGATCTAAACAGAGCTTCCTAGGGAGTCACCACAAAATGCCAGGTTTATATCCCCCTTCTTACTTTCATAAGTAGCAACTCTATACGAAAAGTTCCTGTGTTTTCCTATGGTACAGTCTTCTAAATAATATTTTACTAAGGATAAATTAGGAAACTAAACACAAAGATGCAATTAAGGCTAGTGAAACTTTGTGCATTGTGCAGACCAAAATGAACATTGATATGTATAGAGAGGTTAAGTTCCATATACTACACCTGTTGATCTTTCTTTTGTAAGAAAAGAATAAAAAGAGACTTGAGCATATCATATATGCTTTCAACTGGTTCCGCGGTTGTTGGCAAAACATTTCCGACACCTTTTTCTAAATTCCTTGTTGAGAAACTAAGGTGATCAAGTTTCGTGCTCAAGGACATGTAGAACATATTTAAAAACTCTTCATCGGTGAAGGCGAGTCGACTCAGCAGGTCCAGAAGCTCTTCTTCAAGTTCAATGATATCTGTATCTGCTTTGCTTGTCAAAATCCTTAGCACGTGTATACAACATTTCTCGTTTATAGCCGCCTCTTTTTTCACATCTACAGGTTCAGCATGAAAATGCCATTAGACAAAAAAAAACAATTGAAGAAAATAGAGAAATCAATGGAACAGGTTAATCACCGTAAGCAACACTGAATGGAATCAACGGGTAAATATCTTCAGTTGCTGAAAAAAAAATATCAACATGAAACCAACAGTATGCAACAATGCACAGTGCCATCTCATTACCACTTTTACAAAGTTAGAACTTTAATGAAGAATGAATGTTAATAGAAGCAGATGTATAGAAACCTTCGTAATTAGGTGGGTCCCAAAGGCCATCCATGATTCTGAAGATAGTCACCTGAGACATAGTTAACAGCATCGTGTTTTTAATGCCAAAACTTATAAGAGAGAGAGAGAGAGAGAGAAGAAAAGTAATACAATGCTTTTCATGTTTAATCAGAGGCTTTAATCCTTTATTTAGAATATATTCTCGAATATACTAATTTTATTAAAAATAAATGAGCTGCAAACAAGTCGCATCCCATTGACCATCTACAAGCAGTAGGCTAATGGACATGAGATATGAGCTGGAAGCCTGGAACACAGTTAGCAACCTTCAACCTACCGAAGCATTAAAATACTTCATGGCCTCTGGTACCTAAACTGCAGGACTCTATCATGACCCTTACAACCACGAAGCAACAAAGAAAGAAAAATACATATGCTGAAAGGAAATCCCTATGGGGTAACCACTAGGGTGGTGGTCCATTGGTTGGGCATGTGTCTCCAAAAGGGTGAAACTCCCTGAAGGTCACAGGTTCTCCTTAAAAAAAAAACCCTAGTGGCCACAGAGGCTCACCTGCTCTGACTCTGGGCACGCAAAGCGAGTCAGCTCTTGGAATTAGTCTGCTCACAAAGCGAGTAGGACACCCATGATTACCAAAATAAAAAAATTAAAAAAAAAATCCCTATGGGGTGTTTGACACGCATGACGAATGGCTACACAAACCAATAAAAAGAAATATTGCTTGAGCCCCTTTTCTTGTGTCACCATGTTGAATGCTTACACTTGTTGATCCAAAAAGATTAGCACCTCACCATTTAGTAAACTATTTCTTACATGTATTCACATTAATCAGGTAGTAAGCTAGCTAAGAAAGAACAAGTTCTCATTTTCTAGAGGATATTCCAGGGACAGCGGGATCAGGTGTGATCATAGAAACTATTTATGAATTTTCAGGAACATCGTAAAGAATTTCGATTGCAAGCTTTAGCTAGAGATGGCATAATGAGCAGGTTGGATGATGAGTCAAATGGGGTCATCTTTAACATACTTCAAACAGGTTGGATCGGTTTGGGTTGCCCACTTTCAGAAATTATTATTTACATAATGAGCTTAACTTTTGGAATAAGACGATTATGAAGGTCGTAAATACTTGAAAGCACTTTAGGCTACTTTCAACTTGTTTAACCCGTTCAGCCCATTTGACCCGTTTCATAACCTTTTAGAGTTTACCCATGTGACGCACTGTAGGTAAGACAAAACCCAATTTGACTCATTTTTAAGTCAACTGATAGAAATCGCCCCCTATAGATCTAACCTTTCAAATTAAGTGAATGTCAACTTTATGATCCCTCACCAAGTACGTCAATCAGTAAAATGTAGCAGAATTAAAACATATTAAAGAAACTATGGCACAATTGTTGTTACGGTAAGTAATAGAAACCACTACTAACAATGTTAGCATACGGTAACCAAGCAGGTTCTAGCAAGATCAAAACAGAATAACGTCATACTGCATAAATCAGATATCAAATAAATGCATAACCACTGGCTTAAAACCCCAGTGGCCACCACCCGCCACTTTCTGGTATTGATCCCGGGTTCGATCCCTGCCAAAGGCAGGATTGATTGGATTTAAGTGGTTGACTTAACTTGGATGCAAATACGGCTCCGGTGGGGGTCGTTGTAGGTACCTATGGGTACATGGGGTCAGATGGTCCCTATCCAATTACCCTTTTTTTAGTTTAAGTAGATGAAAAACAAAAGTTGCAGAAAGTTGTAGCATGTATAAAATGTTCGAATAAATTTAGATTAATCCTTTAAACATATATGTTAAATTTAGAGGATATGTCCTTTTATTGTATAATTAATAATTTTTGTGTCAAATAAATATGGAGTACTGACCTAATATTTAAAACCCTCATAAATTTTTATTGCTGAATAAATATGAAATATTTGACCCAATATTTAAAAAACCATATTGTCTTTTTACCAAAAGTTTTTTAGTTTTTTTTAGTGTTTTTTTATTTTTTGTTGACATAATGGGTTCCAAACCCATGAGCTAAAACTCCATATATTGTTTTTTGACCACTCCATTTAACACACTTTATGTTTTATATCGGCCAATTTTAATATATATATATACACATATATAATAACTTAAATGTTACGCCGATATTTTTTAAACAAACAACTCTAATATCATATGTACTTGTATTCGGATGAATACTAACATGTATGACTCGACCTAACATAGCACTTTGCTAAGGACGACACTGCATCTTTACATCAGCACCGAACACCTGTTTTAGACACCACTTTTGGACATTCTAAACCTGAAACGTCCAAATTATTATTTTTTTTTTAACTTTATATTTGTCATTAAACTTGTATTTTAACATATACAAACAAATAGTAATCGACCAATTGAAACGAAACACTCTGAAACAAAAGTTAGAAAACAACACAGTGGGAGCGCGAACGCTGAGCACGGTCGGTCATGCTCTAAACAAAACACGACGTAATGCCTATATTGCGGATGCTTGCATGGACGTCGTGCCTGCGTCCGTGCACCGTCTGTTCAGCACCAACTTGATGTTTGCATGTTCAATTGACCTCAAAACACTTGTATCATTTCACAACTTAATCCTCCTACATATTAACATCATTAATTCAATAATTTATAAGCCAATGGACAGATGGGTCATATTATCCGCCATAACCCGTCAAGTGACAGCTTGGATAAACTTGACCAAACACCCAACTTGAATCCAAAATTCAACTTTAAATCATCATAAATTGCATATCTTCATTAAACTATATCTAGGACTCATTTCGACCAAAGTTTTCTGTTTTATTTGATCACAACCCAAATGGAACGTCTAGCCCAATGGCGTACAGAATGGATAAAACATGACATTTCAAAACCGACTATATGAGCATAACACTTTGGCTACTATTTAAAAACGTCCATTTTGACCCAAACGACTTAATACTCGAATTCATTCATCATCTATTAAAGTGGTTGATTTCCAACCATTTTCAACAAACATCTTTAAATATGGGAGGAAGCTTACTCAAAAAGTGGGAGTAGGACTTCCTAATAGGGCGTGAGGACTCTTATCATGCGACACTCCCAATGATTGTTTTTTATTATTTTTTGACACTTTAAATATTAAATAAAAACCATTATATTTTTTAATAAAAAAAAAACTTTATGTAAAGTTTAAAAATACTTTATATTAATAATCAATATACTTTATATTAAAGAATAAAGTTTAAAAAAAATATATTTCAAACTAGTATAACTAATATGTAAATATAATATTAGTTTAGGAGTAAAATAAAAATTGATTTAAGTATATAGAACAACAAGGGAAAAAAAAAACTCCATTTATTTCATCCTCATCCCAAAAATAAAAAGCAAAATCTATAAACAATTCGATAGATTTAAATTAAAAAAAAAAGCCTAGAAAATTGAAAAAGTCAAGCAAATATGGGCGTCTCATGTTGGCCGTGGAGGGGGAAATTGGCCAGATCGCTTTAGCGGGGGAGGTGTGCCTGTCGACCCGGCGGATCGGAGGAGGGTGTGTGTGGTGGGGGGTGGGGGGGGGGGGGTCAACCCACTTCTTTTAGCCTAACTTGCGTTACGTATCATCAATTTGATCTCATCAGTTCCACATTATCACTTTTAAAAC
>JAOXNX010000032.1:12445584-12460661 GCA_028566075.1 Solidago caesia
GGTATTATTTTGTTTGTTAGTTAGTTTATTTATTTATTTAATTGTAGTGTGGTATGGATTGCAGTGTGGTATGGTATCGCCAATGAAATAAGGGAGTGTGGTATGAAAAAGTATGGGAATGAGATGGCATAAGGGGATTGGTTGAAAGTGTGGTATGGAACGCAGTGTGGCAAACGGTTGCCAACCCTCTAATGATATGTGGATTTTACTAAAATCTATTTCCTAATCTTATCCTTTGATTTTTTTTTTTCCACATGTCTATTATCGTGTGGTTAAGAGGATTTTTAAGCTTCTCTTTTTAGAAGAGTTTATCATTTTTCTTTTATGTCCGATTTCACATATATTTCACGTATAAGGATATCCAAGATGGTCCGGTGGTTAATATATTGGACCTAATTATAATAGATATATTAAGTTCGAATATCGTTGGGAGATGGTCAGGAAAAGGTATATAAACGGTCATGAGATATCTTATTCGACTTCATATATCTGAGTCAAAAAACTAGTCGTCTTTCCTGGATAACCCGTTTAGAAAAAAACCCATTTGTGTCACGTTTACCGGCCTCACAAATCAAAAATTATTTAAATGGTAAATATCAAGTATTATTGATGAAAAAGTGTAATTAAATATCATTTAAATCATTTAATAAGTGTAATTGAAAATCTTGTTTAGGTATAAAATAGGGATATTCATAGACCGGTTTGATCCGGTTCTGACTAAATCTTAAACCAAACCGGTATCCCCGGTTTCAACATATAACAAACCAAACCAGACCAAGTATGTTGTTTGACTGGACCAGACCAAACCATGTAAGCTGGTCCGGTTTGACAGTTTCGAGTATGTTGGATCAATGTGGTATGGTTGAAAGGACAAAACGTTTGGCATGATCTAGTTAATAAGAAATCATTTTGGGCTGCTTTTATTCTATTTACATCAAAAAAATTAGATCCATATACAGTCAAGCCTCCATGAGAAATGGAGAATGTCCATCACATCTTGATCTCACACATACATGAAAAATAAAATTAAAAAAAAAAAAAAATCTTGATCTCATACATGAAAAGTAAACCAAAAGCAGATCACATTGATCCAATATTGACATAATAAGAATGTTTTGATGTGGATATTTGGAGTGATCACGGTCCTCTCTCTCATTATATCATTATATCAGTAAAAGGTATGTTTATGAATCTAGGCTTAGCAACAAATTCTTGCTGATCATATGATAAATGATGGTCAATCAGATTAGCCTACAAATTGGGTCATGAAATTCCCCAAAGCACATTCAAAGCATTTTTAATAGTACTAGAATTACGTTAGAAATAAAATATCACATAATTTATCTAACTTATATAATTAATTAAAAATTTGAAATATAGTTATGAAAGTATGAAGTCCGATCCGGTCCGGTTTCACGGTTTTTTATTTGCTCAAACCTTAACCGGACCAAATAACCCGGTTTTCTCAAAATTTAAACCACCGGACCAGACTTTAACAATTCAATCCACCCAAACCAATCCAAATACCCCGGTTTGGTCCGGTTCGATCGGTTTGATGGTTCAATGAACACTCCTAGTATAAAACATTTTGTACCATGTATGAATCATTAGTTTTATGAAAAATGAGATTGATATTATATTTATAATACATTATAAAGAGTTTATGACCTTTTTATTTATGATATCTCAACTTTAAAGATTGGAAAAGTGTAATTACCAACATAACTTAAACCCTTACTAGAGTCTTTTCTTAAACATTGGGTCAAACTTTTCAATCTTTTTAATTACCACATTTAATAATCAACTTAATGTTTACGTAAGATTTTCTTTCATTTTCTTCTATCATCATCGATAAAGATCATATAAAAAAAAACGAGATACTATTAAAAAAGCACCAAATACAATTAAAAATCAAAAAGTGATGTGTTTATCCCACTACATCGTGCATGTATACTACTAGTTATTATTCATTACTTTTATTAATGTTAGATTTATCATGTTAGTTTCATATTTTGTATACTTGTATAGTTGTATTGCATGAATAAATATCATTTTTTTATTAGTTACATATTTATGTTGATTAGTCAAAGTAATCATCAAATATATTTTATTCTCAATCTAGAAATATTTTTTGTAAAAGCGCTCACAGCGCCTCCGTGGTGGACTAGAATTCGACTCGTATTAGCACTCATCACGAGTCAACAACATTAGGTGTGACTAGTATTCGACTCGTGGTGAGACCACATGTGATAGGGAATACGAATGGCAAAGGGGTTTTCCTTCTTTCTTTCTTTTTTTTCTTTTTCTTTTCTCCTCTCACATACAATTAACATTAATATAAAATATAAAATAAGTAGGTATTAAACTAGGTGTAGGATTAGAGATGTTGGAAATGATTAATATTGGGTTAGTAGTGAAAGAAGGTTTTTTTGATGTGACATTGACAGAGACTAGTGATAGATTAGGAGTGCTTTAGTATGTGTATAAAGATAACAACACAAAAAAAGGACACAAAAGTAAACACCAAGGGAGGGTGAGCGAATGATCTTTCTAGGAGGCCATTAAGCCCAATAAGCCTCAAGTAAACAGCCACTATAGCTCTTCTGAGGTTGAAGGAACGACAAAGACATATGGGAGGCAGGGAGGCTATAAGCAATGGGCAATGCTTATAGCCTGCCTCATGTTCTCCATGACCCTTAGGAGAAAGGAGAAGGAGGTTCAGAGCTAGTCCCAACGAATCATGTCAAGACGTTACATGGCATTTCATGGCTAACCGAGTCTCTGACATCCTTCTTTTTTCTAAAGACTTTAGAGTTTAGACCCGTTTGTCAACTTTGACAAATAACGTTTTGGGCACCATTTTGTTAAACACACTAAAGACATCGCAGAAGACAGTTAAAATTTGCCAAGGATGGTTGTACAAATCACATAAAGTACATATCAATGCATCAAAACTGTTCTTTTCATAGGCACATTTCATTTGCATATGACAAAAGACCATACGCATGCCGTTCTAAAAAAAATACATATATAAAAAAAAAAAAAGACCATACGCATAAAAGTCGATCTTCATGGTATCCTACAAAACTACAAACATCTTTGTGAACAAAAGTATAACTTCAAATTACAAAAGGAAAATAGGAAACATGTATTCCCCGTGTTATGAAAGTTAAGCACCGTGGTTAATGTTAGAAAACAGTGTGACCCCCCTCCAGCACAGAAGTTGAAAATTTGTGTCCTGTTTGGCATTATCAAACCTGTTCTACACCAGCAGAGAGGGCCTCATAACCATCATGTTGTTTCTTGACGACCCACTTCTCAACAGGAATACATTTCAAAACAACTGCAATTGGCATGCTCACAAACCCAAGTGCAATGCTAAGTAACCACAAATCCCAGTCTAGAGGAACAGTGCTTGCAAAAGTGCCAAGGAACTCTACAATGATAACTTGAAAGACAACAGTCGATACCATGACACCAACAAATATCCAACTGCTCAACATGCCATGGAAAATGTTTATCCTGTCGATATCCCGACTGTTTATTTCATTAAAGACCTACAAAAAGAAGTCGAGTCAAACAACTACTATTGATTAGAGGTGGTATAATAGGGGGTTGGGTAATAGGTCAAGACAGTAAAGTGTTCATGTAGGTTCAACGGTCCGAGTTGGCTCTACCCAAACACTATTGCTTCACAATTTTTCATCATTTGCTTTATAAGTGCTTATTGTGTATTTCACTACTAGGCTGATACTTTGAAAATGTTTTCTGAGGTTTTAAGCATTAGGCTTACACTTGGGGTGCTTTCGACCGTTCAACCTGTTTCTTTGGAGTAATTTTTTACTTCAAAAAAAAAAGGTAAATGAGTGGGAACCCTCTGGTCCCATGTACCGTCTTAGTACCCAGAGCGCACACTGCATAGAACTCATGCATTACAGATAAATTATAGCTTATTAGCTTATATCAACCCATTCGTAAGTAAATCTTACCTCTACTGTAGGTAAATAAAAATAGATCGCTGTGGAAAAAAATGAGTTGCAATTTAAAATTTTACCTGGCAGAAAACGAAGGTATTGAATATGAAAGTATTAAGGGTCGCAGTTGCATTTTGCCCATGCAAATTCAAAATGGGTTTCCCCGCAAAGTTCAAGACAAATAGGATGGCCATTTGGTAAATACTTTGGCCAATGATGTTCCTCCACATGGTTACTGTAATGAAACTTTCAGTTCGTTTAACAGGTTGTCTCTTCATCAGCCCATCATTCGGTGGTTCTGTGGCCAGTGCTAATGCACCCAAAGTGTCCATAATCAGGTTGACCCATAGCAATTGCACAGCAGTAAGTGGAGCAGACCCTGAAGTCCATAAAGGAGATATCAATTATGATCACTATTATTGAAAGATTTTCTCTCTTTATTTTTTTTTAACAGACTTGAGATCACATCGGACAGAACTAGGAGTCAAAAAGGGTAACTATATATTCCAAAGCAAAACAAATCGGGTCAGGTTGGACAGACCGGTAGATACTTATCTCATCCACCTAGAGGTTTTTATGATCAACTTCCTAAATATGCTTACAAAAATCATGTTATTATAAATTGTGTTTTTATGCATTTGAATACACTTCGGATGACTTTGAACCTGTTTCTTTTTACAATAGTCCATTTGTCCTGTTAGAGATAAAAAGAAACCTGAATGACTGATATATAGGCAAATGGTCAAAAGTGCCACCTTAAGGTGAAACTTCCGCCTCTTGTCCATTGACGGGGATTCAAACTTCTGACTTATAGGGCATAATGACGAAATATCAATTATGGCTATAACTCTAACTGGCCAATATGATTGAAATATATTACTGCAGATAGAAAGGTCAACATAAAGACCAATGCACCTGTGACGCAGGCAGAAACAAAGTTGATCATCAGAGCAACGATATTGACTGTCAGCTGGAATTGAACAAACTTTTGGATGTTTATGTAGACTGCACGGCCCCATTTGGCTACTTTAACGATTGTTGCAAAATCGTCATCCATGACAATGACATCAGCTTGTTCTTTCGCAACCTGTAGATGTATGGTACATTGAGCACTTTAAACATCATATGTATGAACAATATTGTGATGAATATAATGCCGTACCATATAGGCCTTATAACAGCTTAAGTTTTTCACGTAAAAGTTTAAGGAAAGAGCATATACCCATTTTTAGTTTCTTGATACACAAATTTTCATTTCAAGAAAGCCATCTCAAAATAGATACGGAAAAAGACGTTTTTTTTCAACCAGAAAATAAGAGACACGAACCTCTGTTCCAGCTATTCCCATGGCAAATCCAATATCTGATTCATGCAAAGCCGGAGCATCATTCGTCCCATCACCTGTCACTGCAACAACTTCGGACAGGCCCCTCAAATGCTTAACAAGCTCTAACTTGTCTGTTGGCGATGATCTAGCCATAACCTGTACCCATGGAAAAGCACTTCAAATTTCGGTAGACATAGCAAGATGGGAAGGTTGGTTAAAAAGGTATTTCTAGTGCTGGTCAAAACTGCCAGGGCCGGGCTGACACATTAACACTTTTTTCGTCCATTTCTTTAGAAGAAAATAAAAACACTGAATGCTTTAAATATAATTTCTAGAGAAATATAATTACAACAATAATCAAATCTTTGAATAAAAACGATTTAGGAGCTTTGGGCTACTTTTAAGCAATTCGACGCTATTTTTTATTCGTCCCATTTAACCCGAGATAGAACACAACCTAAATAGATTTATTCATAACTAAATGCCAAAAATGTCACCTCTAAAATTTAACCCCCGTCATATATACTTGAAAGAATTGTGATAGAATAAAGTTGTACCTGAATTTTTGGTGCTAACTCACTTTTTTCTTGAGGAGTTTTGTTTCGGAATTCTGGCCCCTCAATAGCAACACCATTTTCAGTGAGTATGCCACATTCCTTTGCAATGGCTCTAGCTGTGTTAATATTATCACCAGTAACCATACGCACAGTAACACCAGCTGCTAAACATGTTTCAACTGCTTCCTTTACCCCTGGTCTAAGTGGATCCTTAATGCCCACGACTGCAATCAATGTATACCCGTGGACTGGTATTTCTTTTTGCATATCAAACTCAGCCTCCACATCAATATAAGCCAAAGAAAGAGTTCTTAAAGCATCATGTGCAAAACCATTAATAACATTTGTAACAGAATTGGCATTTTCTTCTGTCAATGGAACAGGTTTTCCGCTACCATCTATGACCTTGTCACACATTCCCAATACTATTTCCGATGCACCTTTACAAAAGGCACGTACTTGACCATCGGGAAGAGCTGTAATCACAGACATACTCTTCCTTTTAGAATTAAAAGGTACCATTTTTATTAGTTTAATCTCTTTACGTACGGCACTAAAATCACCTCCCAAGAGCAGACCATATTCTAGTATTGCTGATTCGGTTGGGGTGCCCAAAATAGAAGTTTTACCATTTGTATCTTTGACTACCTCAGAACCTGTACATTCAAATATACACTGCAAGAGAACTGTTGATACGTGTTCGGGTAATTCTGAAGGTTCTTTAGCATCTTTCACTTTACCAGATACCCATACTTTGTCAACCACCATATGATTTGTTGTTAAAGTCCCAGTTTTATCAGTGCATATGCAAGTAGAAGAGCCCATTGTTTCACAAGCAGAGAGATGTCGTACAAGTGCCTTGTCAGCCATTAACTTTTTCATTGCAAATGCAAGGCTTAATGTGACAGCTAAAGGTAGTCCTTCTGGTACTGCAACAACTATAATAGTTACTGCGGTAGCAAAATAGTCTAACATACTCAATGCATCACTTGAAGTCCAACTTGAAAGCTCATTTCTCATTGCCTTTTCTAGGATAAACCGAATAGACAAAACAAGAAAAGTCAACACGGCAAACACTAATCCAATTTTACCAATAATTGTAGCAACACCATTTAATTTCACTTGCAATGGGGTCTCGTTTTCTCCTTCTTCACTTAATGTTTCCATTAACTTTCCCCATTCGGTGTTCATACCAACTGCTGCAACAAGCATTTTAGCTGAGCCATCTAGCACTTTGGTTCCACCTAGAAGAAATGGTTTCTTTTCATCTATATGCACAGGGGCACTTTCACCCGTTAAGGAGGATTCATCAATTAACAAACTGTATCCTGATATAAATATCCCATCGGCTGGAACTTGGTCACCAATGGATAAGTGGACAATATCTCCAACAACTAATTCATAAATGGAGACCTTTTTTCGATATCCATCTCTCGTTACATGACATGAAATCTTTTTCTTCTCTTTGTCTAAATCTTTAAATTGTAAAGATTGTCTGTAGTCACTCACAGCAGTAACAGTAACTACTAGTAATATGCTTAGTAAGATTCCTAACCCATCATATATACCGTCCGGAATCCCTTCGGTGGCAATCCCTACACCTATTGATACCACTGCACAAACTATAAGTATGATCAGTGTTAAATCATGAAGAGCGTCCCATACAAACATAAGAAAGCTTTTAGAAGGCTTCTCGGTATATTTGTTGACACCATAAGTGTCTTGTCTAGTATTCAAATCGCATGATTTGACTCCTTCATTTATGTCGACTTCTACTGCTTCCGCAACTCCATAAACTCCACCAAGAGATCTTAAGGTCTTCACATGATAGTTTTGAACCATGGATGCAAGTTTATCGGGATTCTTATTGAAGTCGGAAACTTTTGCATCAGCTGAATGATGATTTCCAGAATCTATGCCTGTCATATATGAATGTCCGACGGAGAAAAACAAAAACAGAAAGGAAATGTTAATTTCATGCCTTCAGATCATTCCACAAAATAGACGAGGACAGATTTTTTTTGCATATTTATAGTAATTTAAATGTACATATTTGCATACCATCTTTAAACCGTATTAATACTCTCACAGCTAGAAAGGTAACCCGAAGATTTTCCTGGCAAAGATGAGGCATGGAAGAAATGAAAACGTTATTAATTTTGTGTAGTTAGTTTACTAATAATAGCAAGTGTAAAATATATTAGCCAAATTATAAAAACATGTAGGATTAGGTAATTTGTATTAGACTAGAATACTATGTAAACCAAGTTGTACTTGGATTCAAAACAAGGAAACCCGTTATAGGAGTTTATATTCTAGTAAAAGACAATGTTGTTACTAGACTATAATTAGGCTAGCTAGGATTTCCCCCCCTTTATATATAGAGGGGGGTGAGGCCGATTTGTACACATCCCATCCAACCGAAAAAACTTGGATAATAAAACAAGGTTTCGGGCATCTTCTTGTTCTTGGTTTTCTTGTGTTTCAATTAGCTTTAAGGTTGGTTGGTTTTATTCCAACGGTAAGTAAGAGTTAATAAAGTATAAAGTTCATGAGCTCACAAAACCAAACAAAATATTACAAATTTATGATCTTTAAGGCCACAGTTAATATCTTCTAGGAGTTCTAGTTCAACTTACTTAAACAATGGTTATCGATCTGATACAAGAATTGTGTGCAAAACTAGTTGTAGTAGTCACGACTTAACGGACTTGGACTTAGACAAATATTAACTGTAAGGAAGCTTCCGCAGATGAATACTGTGCATATCAGGAAACATTATGACAAAAGACTCCTATCTAATCCGGCTAGCTTTTGCATATGGTCAAACTTTTATGGTAACAACTACTTTTTCCCGAACATTTTTGTTCTCGCAGTAAAGGACCAAGAAATAGAACTTCTTTCCTTTGCAGTGGTCAAATAGGACATTATCAAAACATGGTAATGGGACCAAAGGAAATCTTAGACCTCCCGAACACCTGTTGCGAACAAAGACCCTTACACACTTGTAACAAATGAGTGAGATAGTTTTCAGCATCATATATAATACGACATTCGTCATATGGCTTGAAAGTTGGTACTTTTGCCAATAAACAGGTTCAAAAGAGAATACTGACGCACATTTGCTGAGAATTTAGTATCAGCAAAAAAAAAGGGTAAGGGGGGAACCCTAGCCTCAGTACCACATTGTATACTTATCAACCCACCCCGTATGGGCTTATGACGCCAGTGAAATACCTTCACCTAATTCCCACATGATCTGGGCACCCCTAATGATTGAACCCACGTCTCTCAACTTCACATGTGGGCCTAAGCTTCATTGGTAACGGGTACCACTCCATCTATGATGGATTGGTTTTATTATCAGCAAGATTTAGTCACCTAAGTAAATATAATATTCTGTCAAGATATATCAGCAAGGTGATTATTATAATCTGATTTCATATTTTTAATTCATTCACGATATATAATATCACCAAGTATGTGCGATCTACAATGAAAGTCATGTGGTGAGCTGAGCATTGTTGGTTCAAAGATCTAAACACCCTTAAGAACTGTGCATCACTAAGTAAAGCATTCTCGGAGAATAAAACTGTATTTTTACTAGATCGCAAAATTATATTAGTACATAATACTGTCCTTTCTTCCGCATGTGCAGTGTACGAAATGATTCTTTTTTCTAAAGTCTAAACACATAACTATAAGGTCGGTGCGGCATAATTTTACGTCGTTTGTAGAAAATATTAGAGTGATATCATTTTATACTTAACCATCACCGAGTGGTCTGGCCACAAGTTTTGTTTCCTTACAAGAGATCTTAAGTTCGAATCCTGCTCTTGGAAAAATAACTTGGGGGTGGTCCAAAAATAGCTCGCTATCTCCGGGTATCATTTTATACTTAACCCACTTGTTTTTCCAACTTGCTTTCTGAAATTGCTATAGTCCTCAACAATTTATAAGTTGAATGTGACAGGGCCATCTTAATTAGCGGTGCTAACAAGCCTGTCTTAAAGGATGAAGGAAACTTCTTGGAAACTTCTGTCTCCCAACTTTAAAGGTTCCTTTCTAATGTTCAATTAAAACCATAAGCTCTAGTCTTCTAACCAATCAACTTCAATCCAATTTGTATGTATTTTTATTCAACCACGATATACTACTTCAACTTTATTTCATTCATTTTTCTATGGATATAACGGGTAAACAAAGATAAGATTCATGTTCAGGCTATCCAAGGAAAGTCGAGCCTTTGTCTCTGATGTACGAGGCCTAACCGGTATTTCCGTGGCTATTTCCTAGGACCAAGATGTTTACTTAGTGAGATTCGAACTCGGGTCTCTATAATTAAGACCTTCGTGACGTCTTACCACTAGGCCACCTTCGTGACGTCTTACCACTATGAATTTTGTCTAACAAGGCTTAAAATACCATTCATACTTAGCCCATAACCTTGACAATAATCAATAGAAGGACCATTTGAAATGCTTCTTGATGTCATGAAAAGCCAAGTTTTTCTAGGGGCCACTTCAACCATAAAAATCCAATTTCTATCAATGGGAAAAGGGGTAATTTTTGTCAAAATATAATGAAACTTCTTTAACAATTTTGATCCACATTATGGGTCTTGGATGTTGGTGGGGATATCATTGCAAGAAATACATGCCAGTAATATTATATCTTAAAGAGTTTGTCTTGGATAATAGTAATGGTGACTTTTAACTATAGATGTCGTTTTTCTTGGTAGAGAAAACGAGAGGCATGTGATTTGTGCAGCTCAAAAACTACTTCATACACCGCACTATACAATCTTTAGAGCAGACTCTATAAACATACTAAAACAACGATTGTGGTGTGCACGAAGTAAGTTATGTGAAGCACGAATCGCTTCCTTAATAGATAATCAACTCATTATCGATTCATAGTTTAAAAACCCATCCCATGACAACATTATAGATAATCAACTCATTATCGATCTCTCACGACAAAGAAAACTAGCTTTGCTGGCAAATTATGTTTCAAAGAGTGTTCAAACATAACAAAAAATTAATCGCCTGATAATGATATTTAAAAATATTAGAAACCCATTTTCTAACATATATACATTATTGGAGCATTTACTTTAGTTTAATGGAAACATCTCTTTCTAAGAAATTTAATTCACTTTAGCATAGACCAACTCATTAAAAGCAAAAATGTTTGTACAATCAACAAGTTGCGTCAATGGGTTGGTGGTCCATTAGTAAGGTCTTTGATCTGGGGTAGAAAGAGGGTTCGAGTCTCACTCTTCACATTTGTGAGGGTGGATTAAAAAGAGGGTTTTTCGGAAGTCTTGGGTTTTATCCCAGGCATTCGTGTAGTTTAGAAATACGAGCATGATAGTTTACCATTCTAAAAAATAAATAAATAAATAAATAATATTAACAAGTTGCCTTAATATATTTTAAAGTTTACCTTACCTTAATGGAAATAGAAAGGCACATTTAAATACATTTTAGCATGGACCAACTCATTAAAAGCATATATGTTGGTTACAAACTTACAATCAATAATCAAAAAGTTGACTTAATTTATTTTATAGTTTACCTTAACTTAATGGAAACATTTTTCACTTTCTTATAGATCTAAATACATTTTAGCATGGACTTAACTTAAGATTCAAGAGGTTACAGTTAAGGACTTCAACCTCTAAATCAAGGCTTGACATAATAATTAATTAATTATAAAGGAAATAAACCAAGCCCCTACATGTATTATTAGAACATCCAATTTGACTATATATTTATTAAAGTCGACACCCACAATATTTGACTACATCTCTCTATCTACAAATACGTATTTATAGATATCCAAAAAAAAAAACAATGGGTTTGTACAATAAAGAAAAATGGATAGCGAAAATGATACATAAACGTCACTAAATTAGCTTAGTGGTCAAACATTTTCATGTTCTCGTAAGAGGTATCGGGTTTAAACTTCTCAAGATAAATGAAAATTAATGTTGTAAAATTTTAGTATTAATAAAAATATCCTTTGTTAATACTAAGAGGGTAAATAATGAATAATGTTAATGAGAATTAAAACCAATGAAAACTTGAAAAATGTGTTTAGTTGTTTTCATTTTCATGTTTGAAAACATAAAAACTTTGTTAATACTAAGAGGGTAAATAATGAATAATTCCACCCATGTCACTATCCTAAAAGACTACATAAAGTTAAAGGCCGAATAAACGAATCCTAAAAGTCTATACATAAAGTTTGTTTATTATCTTAAGAAACTTTATTTATAAATAATGGATGAGGCTGTCTATTTCCACCATCCTTAAAGCTATTTTCACCAATTTCACGCATAAAACAGTTGTACGGTATGCAATATTACTTGTACATGTTTTCGTCTCTTGTGGTGGAAATAGCAATGCCCTAATGGATAGACCACTTTGTGATTGACAATAAATATATAGTGGTGTTCATGACTTTTTTTTTCGACTCGTTTTTATTTCTAAGATTGAAATTATTGATGGGTTTGTGTAATGTCTAATGAATTATAAAATTGAAAGTATGAATAGTTAGGTGAAACAATAATGTTGTTAAATATAATGAGGTTCTTAAAGATGAGTGGTTTAGATTAAGGTGTTTAACACAGTAGGTTAAATATATTATAAAGGATTATAAATACATAACATTTGAATAAAAAAAACTTTATATATTAAAATACAATTAACCATGCGACGAGTGAGAAATAGTCTTGCTAATGACAGCCTTATGAGCTGTTACTGACGTGCATAAAATAGTTGTATTTTTATCAAAAAAATTCAAAAGTGGCTTTTGATACGAAAAGTACAATTTTATGCATGCTAATGATAACCTCTAGGGTTGTAATTAGCATTCTCCAAAATATAAAATATGCAATAAACTAAAACAAACGATTAGATTAGATTTTCTAAATTTAATATTTCCCAGGGACCCCGAAACAAAGCATCTTTTATGCTATTGATATTTTATTACTACTACATTGAAAATGGTATTAATTAAAAAATGTTGTATGATTGTGATTCATCAATAATCCACTTCAAACAAAATCTATTATAAATGTTTGACTATAAACGTTATTAAAAAAAATTATTAAAAGATAATCAATTGTAATGGTCGGTCAGATGAAGCCGTCTACAAGTTTTCAAATAATAATCTAGACATATAATTAGTTTTAATTATCTATATATACAAGCATTTATTCCATCCTTGGTTACTCAAAGCAACAGCCAGCATTAATTATCAAAAACCATCAAAATAATTTTTTTTTTAACGATAAATTTTATTAATATTCTAAGAATCCAACAAGACGTCGAATATATAAGGAAAACAAAAGTACACTAGTAAGGGGGTATTAAAAACCGTCAAAATACTAAGATGGTATCAAACTATTTGTTACCGTCGCATTACACTAGTAACACGCTAATGTTTACACACAAGAAAACATGCAACTAAACTACGATGGACGTTAAATGTACCAATAAGTTGAAGGTATCAGCCTACAATCTCGTTGCAACTATTTTATTTTAATTTTTAAACTTTACTAGACATAACTTTAAAGCAAAGGTAGTGATAAATCTATAATACATTTTTGTCATATACAATAATTATCTGTTTTAGACAGTTGTATATTATGCAGTAACATACTTGTATTTGTTGTATATGGAAAAAAATAAATATTAAATTTATCATTGACTTTAAAGTTATGGTTAATTTGGTCAAAAAGGCATAAATATATTGCCGCTCGAAATTTATCCTTAATTTTAAAGAAATATATTTATTTTTAATGTAAATTTATTTAAATAAATTAAACATACCTAAAAAGGTATGTTTAACTTTTTATTAAAGTAATAATGAAAAATAATGTTAAAGAAAATGCAATTCTGAAAACCTTGTGGGAAAGTAAGAAAACATAAAGAAAAATCACTGTTAGATTGATGGTGGGACCAAATGTGGAATAAAAAATGTTATTAGATGAGCTTGTCTATTTCCACCATGATATTGTCTATTTCCAACTTTTTACGCTTTAAACAGTTGTACGATATGTAGTATTAATTGTACATGATTTTTATGATGGGACCAAATGTGTAATAAAAAATGAACCAATCACCACGCAAACTCCACTCCACTCATTTATTCACTTTCACACAAACAAACTAATCTTTTTTTTTTTTGAAAGGTGAACATCTTGGAAGACGTTGACACAAACAAACTAATCTAACACACCCATATTAATTAAGAAGAAACAAACACATAGATCTGAAAATTATACTACAACTTAATGATGATATATTAATAATCTAACCATACACAAAAACATGTACAAGTGTATGTATTTATATGTGTATTTATTTATTTATTTAACAGCCAAACAAATATGATGTCAGGTACTCCGTACGCTGCGCCCCAACTCGCAACAACTGGCTCAACCTAGACGGAACGGAGCCCTAACCCACTTAACTCCACGTTCCGGAAAAAACCCACTAACCCGTCCACCCATAGGCACGACAAAGGATGTATATATGTATTTATGTATGTATGTATCTATGTATGTATATGTGTATGCATATGATTTTGTTTGCCTGTTTGAATGTTAATACGGAGAGAAATTAAGAAGAATCACCTTGATTTCACAAACCCTGTCATTATGAAGAGACCGTTTGTGGAGGTTAGCAACATGCCGAAATCTTCGACGATGGTTTTTGACAAGAAAGAGAGCTTTACGCCAGTTGTTGAGAGCTTCATCTGAAGGATGTTTTGATGGCATATGGAACTCATCACCAAGATAGCTTTCCACCATTTTCTTACTAATTTCCCAAAAGTAGAAACAAATTAATAAAGCTGTTATATAAGTTAGTTATTAAGAGAGAAAATATATATAGATTCGATCAGAATAAAAGAGTGAGAGAGTGAGGGGGGTGACGGTGATCTAAAATGGGGATCAAACAAGTGGTCAATAATGAATAGGGTTGGACCAATAACAGGGAGTCAACACTATTTTGTTAGTTGTCTTAACGACGAATGTTATATTATTTTTAATTTTATTTTAAAACTATTTCAATATATTATTAATCCACCAATGTTAAAAATTAAACCTTTGCCTATCCCTTAGGCCTCTCCCTATCCTGAACTCGTCATCTCCTCATCTTCACTGCCACATCAGCTTTCTCTCTCCAAGACACACCCAAGAACTAC
>JAOXNX010000032.1:12484405-12494464 GCA_028566075.1 Solidago caesia
TTCTATCAGCTTCTTTCTTTGACTTCAGCTGATCGATCTTCTGATGATTACATTAATAACAAAGTAAAACTGCTTCTCAGTATGCTTAGCAGTTGTGCTTAACTAGTTAAATCATTAAGTCCCATTTTGGGACTAACATTAGATGATTTATCTTTTCTATTTTAATAACGATTTCTTGGTTGTTATATTTACATCTTTTGTTTTAGTACCTTTTACAATTTGTTTTCTCCCTATTTTACGGAGAAAAGCATAAAATTTGTTAACGGATTATGTGACACTAAGGCCGTTCCCTAATTAAGCTATTCATCATTTTGCTCTTCATCCTCGTCGTGAGTGGATCCATCTCGTCATGATAGGTCGTCGTCATATATCGTCTAATTTTGAAAATCGTTGGACGAGGTGGGATGGGGCCCATGTGGCAGCGTATGTGTGTGAGTTTTATATGGTTTTTATTTGGGGATGGGGAGAGAGAGTGTATGTGTGTGTGGGTTTATAATTTTTTTAATTGGGGATGAGGTAAGGATGAAGGTATGATAGGGAGGGGTAATTCTTGGGTGTGTCTTAGAGAGAGAAAACTAATGTGGCAGTCAAGACGAGGTAATGACGGCGTCATGATAGGGGGAGGGCTAAAGATTAAAGAATGTCATGTAATCCAGGATTTCCCTTTTTTTTTTCTTTCTTTTTGTTATAATAACTTATAAATGATGTATACGAATTATTCAAGATAATAGTCTCCCAGAATTGATGTTGTAATTTGTAATACAATAGGTAAAAAAAAATGCATGGAAAAAAAAAAAAAAAGAGAGAAATAACCATTTTAAATGACGCAAGCAAGTACCTTCTATGATCTATTTCAACTCGCCTTAAAATACCTAAATACTAATCAGGAGTTTGTTGAAATCAATTATGAGAACATATCATTAAGGAAATCATTACTTATAACAATACAACTATTTCCATTAAACAAATACTGTATAAATCATTATATGAATTTGGCTACATAGTACATACAAAGTTGTTTAAGAGGTCTGGCATTGTGTTTTTTTATAAACGTTTTTCTGTTTGAAAAATAAATAGGTATTTACCTACTTATAAAATACTTAAATAATGTTGTTATTGATAACATAAACAGAAAAACAAGTAACCCAAACACCCATAACTTTTATGGTTGCCAAAGCTAATAAAAGCTAGATTGTTTAATTTTATTGATACTTTTGGAAATAATCTAGCTATATTAATACGCAATTTCCAACAAGTTTGGTAATCCTCACCAATTTACCTGACCGGACAAACTGAAAATCAGTTTGCTACCATTGTACTCACAGTTTGCTTGTCAATTTGTCTTATCAATTTGCTCCCAAGCAAACTGAAGTCAAATTGAGTTTGTGGGGTCGTCTTTATTTTTTCTTTAAGTATGCGTGTACGTAAATTTAATATAGTGTTTTATAATTTTATATGGATGATGATATGGCATGGACAAGTTGAGTTTCAGCATGTTGGGATGGAGGCAAAATGAGTTCAGTATGTTTGGTTTAATGTACTGAAACAATTTGCTGACGTTTTACTGAGGTGGCCGGTTTGCTTGGGCAAACTGATAATACCATTGGAGATGACCTTAAACTTAGATAAAATAGAGAAAGTGCCGTAAAGTAATTTTATCTAAGAGTCATATAGATTGTTTTTAGCAAGTCGAACTCAATAATAGTACTTTTTTTCCGTCTCATTTTTATTATCTTTCCTATTATATTTGTTTGTCGTAAAAAAATTGTCACATTTCATTTAATATTAGCCTATGTAGCACGAGGACGCCATTTATGTGGCAGTGCCCGTTCCGGGGATTGAAACGCCATGGGTACTCCTAGGGGATGTTTCCTAAACGTTTCCAGATTAGGGGACGTATCCTAAACGTTTCCAGGTCGTTTCCAGGAACAAAAGTCAGAGACTATGGAACCCAAGAATTTGTGGGTTAACTTTGTTGCTCGAACTCCTTTTCTCTAGACTTTGCCTTTTAGATTACTTGGACAACCTAGTTTTTCTTTTTGTGTTGAGCATAATTGGAGTAATTATGCATTTATTCACTCCCTAGGAGGAACAAGTTGACTACAAGTCGTGCTCAAGACTTGGTTTACATCCACAATAATCTCCGACTTTTGTCAAGGAATCCGAATGATGATGTAAAGATATGGAATGTGGGTGGAGATGCTTTTGATTCAATGGAAGATGTAGGGTTTTTGGAGTTGTCGATCTCTCACTAGATGAACTGGAATTTGAAAATGATTTGATTATTGATAATTAATTACCTTTGGAAGATATAGTATTGGAGTTTACAATTTACTTCAATATCGATATATTTTAAAATTTCTTTAATATATTTTTTTATTTTTTATTGTCGTACCTTTGTCGTACCCGTATCTTGGATTTGAGTTTTGTCGTTCCTCGTTTCCGTATCGTCGCCGTACCCCGTTACCGTACTTGTTCCAGTGCTACATAGATATTAGCTATAAAATGACCGAGTTTTCTAATTTACATTTATTTAATATCTTTAAAATTTCATCTCAAGAATCAACCTAATTTTAAACAAAAGGGTAAAATAGCTTTTTATCAACCAACTACTGAATTAACTATACATATATCTCAATTTCAAAAAATTTTGTTGGCAAACAAATTTTGTGGGATGAACAGAGTAACAAAAATTAAGTTTTTGACTTAGTCATGGTTGATACACTTTTTTCGTGGGTGTTCTTTATATTTTTAAAGATTTGTGTATGAGTCGACAAGTGTTCACACTACACAATAAAAAGTGTCTTTAACTCTTTATGCATATGAAGTAAGAGATGCCTCGGTTGGTTAGCTTTGTTGCGGGTAACTTGATAGACATTCACACCACAATGATAGGTTGTGTCGCGAGTGATGTATTAGTCACCAACTCACATATGAGGCTGGTGGTTTCATAGGTAAGATAAGTGTGTTGTGGATGTTTAGTCCATAATGTAAGTGTCGAAAATAGTTGTTTTTGTTATACTTCAACTGTCAAAAAAAAGATAAAGATTTTTTGAAGTTGAAATATCTTGAGAGGTCAAGATCTCTCAATTGGACTAACTTGAAAGAATCTTATCCTAAAAAAAAGCTTTTTTTTTTTTATCACGTGTTACTATTATAAATTTATAAGTGTGGAAATTTTATCAAAACATTCCAAATTAATAACATAATCTTTACTAATACCTACTAGCTACAACCTACACTAGTAGTTCTAGCTAAAAATTGTGAACAATTTTGTTGTAGATTCCTTTCAATTCATAGGTAAGTTTAACAAACACCCTGTTTAAAATGACTAATGACAATGAAATATTCCCACTAATGAAAATGAAATATTACAAAAGTTTATTGGCTACAATACTAGACTAGGGTCAGAAGCTTGCACACTTAGCTGGCTTCCCTGCCCCCAATTAGGACACTTCACCATTTCCTAGGCGCGTGAATTTCACGGTCGCCACATAGATAATTTAGCAGCCAGCTTGCTACCCCCACAGCAGCCCCTATAAAAATCCCAATTAGTCCTTCTATTATATTTTTAAAGTTGACCCCTCTCAATTATTGAATATGTACAAATTAACCTTGATGTTGAAAACAATAACTCACTTCCTTGATTTGGCATCATTTCTGAAATGTCAATTTTGAGGGGTCACGTTACAATATTACAGTACATTACTATTTGTACTGTTCTGAATACATAGATTAAAACATTACGTGTTTTTATATCCTTTTCAATCATTATGTTATATATATGTACAAGAAAGAAAAAATCACTTATCCACATTGATGGAATAAGTATTTTGATTAAAGTTATATGAGGACCATACATCATTGTATATACTTTCATATTTTGATTAAAGCATGATGAGGAGTGATCTCACTCTCTACGAGAGATAAGTGTTGTTATATCGGGTTTCCTTTAAGTTTTCCAAGAGTAATTAAACATTGTCGTAATATATAGGGTTATTAAGATCATGACCTTACATTGGATTGTTTTCAAATTCTCACGATCGAATCGAAATCGGAAGATCCTACTAGCTTAAATGATTTGGTCCATATTCTCTAGATTACCAAACATATAATGGAAAAAGTTGAAAAGACATAGCAAAATTACTTCCTACCACGGGCGGAGCTAGTAAAGTTTAGAGGGTGCCCTGTCCTTTTAACTAACACAACTTCTTATTTAAGTTTTCATTATACAAGTTAAATCAACATTATTTTCTTAATCGGCTCATTCCAATCAAGCAACCGACTCTTTTTAATGTCAAATCATAGCTACGCCACTACACCCTAAAAAAAACAAAAAATAATATAATATTTAGAGTTCACTTCAACATAAGAGGCTTCGGGTTATAAACTTAATTGCATGAATGTTATCTTAACCTTTTACTACATCACTTCAAAAGATATTGACTCGGAGATTATAGTAATTGTTTCTATATCTTAAGGACTTTTGATAAATGCTCAACTACTCACGAAAAAAGTTCATCATGAAATTCCATTAATTTATTATGGGTTTTGTTAATAAAAGTCCGTCAATAAAAACTAATTCGGTGCATTAAAATTTGTACTTTGTTGTTATATAATTCAAGAAAGTTATTTTTAATATATAATGTATTAATTTTTAAGCATGTAATAAGTTGTTACTAAAGGCGTTATCATTTCCCATTTATTATTAATCAATTCAAGGTGTAGTAATAAAATCCAAAGCTCTCAACAAATTGAGCATGAATATAATTATAAAGCACCCATATACTAAAAGCATATCAGGCTCAAAATAGTATTCTTGATAATGTCCAAGATTTAATTCTTAATATGAGATTGTTTAAAATTATTTGAGTTATTTTAGAAGTAAAATTATTTAAAACGAAGAAAATCTAGTTAAATATATCAAGATCTTTTTGAATTTAGATTAAAAAAAAAAAAAAAAATCTTATCCAATTTGAGAAAACTCAAAATACATAAAGGGAAATATGAAATACATGCCAAAATTTTCAAGATTGCAAATCCATAGAGGGACTAAAAACATAAAATCTTAAACTTTTAAGGGTCCAAATTACAAATCAAATTTAACATCCCCCACACGCATCGCTGTTTTGAATGTCAAAAACCATATCTCACATATACCAATGGCTGACTTGGCCATCTCTCTTTGCCAGCTCATACTCCATCTTCCACTACAAGAAAGAAAACATAGCAACCTCACCTCAACCCTCCATAAAACCCACTCACCCTTCTTCATTTCCCACAAATTTCTTCCCATTCTCTCCCTCAAAACTTAAAAAAAAAAAAAAAAGTTAGAAAAAAATGGTGCATTATCAAAGATATATTCAACTTAGAAAAGGTGTCACAATAGCTACTTATGTTGATGAAGAAGATGCATGCGTTAATATGAGTGGATGTAACAAAAGATCAAAGCCTAAACTTTTATTTTTTCTTCTTTTTTGTACACTTTTGTCTTCTTGTTTTATTCTTGCACCACCAACTTCAACTCTTTCTCTTCTTTGTAAGTTCCTTTACTTTTTTTCTTTCTTTCTTAGTACTTCACTTTTTTTTTTTTTTTTGGTTATGTTTTTGTGATTGTTGTTTGTTTCTAATGAGATTCTTGTTTCTTTTTGTGTTTTTTTTAGATCCTTCTAGTGGTCAAGAAGAAAACCATTCAAAGACTAATGATGTTTGTTCTTCTGTTTCAAATGGTATGTTTTTTGATTGATTGTTTTGTGTTATATGTTTTTTTTTTTACCATTTAATTTAAACATATATACTTAGAATTTATATAAATAATCCACTTAAATATGTTACAATAAGTGATTCAAAAAGTTCACATATGAAGTATGTAGCATCTTATTTAGTTTCCATTAATTTACATATAATTGCACAAAAAATTATTTATGTTATATTAAGTGGTAAGAAACAAAATTACCCAGGTGAAATATGTTAAATAATACTACAAGTTTGTTAAATAGTTGTTGTGGGGTTTAAAGTAGTTTATGTGTTAAACAAATCTAGTGAAAAAGAAAAAGACAAAAAAAAAAAAAGTACGTTATATTTCGAGAGTATTTTTGGTGCTAGTTGAAATTTTAATATAACAGTGAAAATGTATCAAAATTTTGATAATTTTTTTTATGTTATGTTTACAGGAACAATATGTTGTGACAGAAGTAGTATAAGATCGGATGTGTGTGTGATGAAAGGTGATATTAGAACACAATCATCTTCTTTCTCGGTGTTTTTATACACTTCTAAGAAACAAGGGGAAATCCAGCAGCAAGAAACGATCAGGCCGTATACTCGAAAATGGGAGCCATCAACCATGGCTACTATTGATGAACTAACCCTTATTGCCAAGAATTCAAATGGTTCTTTGGCCGATGATGGCCACAAATGCGATGTTAAGCACGATGTTCCTGCGGTTTTCTTCTCGACTGGAGGGTATACGGGCAATGTGTATCATGAGTTTAATGATGGGCTAATTCCGCTTTACATTACGTCTCGAAAATTTAACAAGAAAGTAGTGTTTGTGATACTTGAGTATCATGAATGGTGGATAACGAAATATACGAATATCCTCAAACATCTTTCTGATTTCGAGCCGATTGATTTTAGTGGAGATAAGAGGACTCATTGTTTCTCTGAATCCGTTGTCGGGTTGAGAATTCATGGTGAACTCGCGATAGATTCGTCGTTGATGAAAGGAAGTGAAACAATTAAAGATTTTCGGGACATTTTGGATAAAGGGTATAGGCCTCGAATCCAAGGTTTAATTCTGGAAGAGAATGCACAATTGAAAAATAACCCGATTAAGATGGTTGGTAGACTGGAGAAACCGAAGCTCGTGATCATATCAAGAAACGGGTCACGGGCCATTATGAACGAAAACGTGTTAGTGAAAATGGCTTCAAAGATCGGGTTTTCGGTGACGGTGTTAAAGCCGCAACGGACTTCAGAATTGGCGAAAATTTATCGAGAACTCAACTCGAGTGATGTCATGGTCGGGGTCCATGGGGCCGCCATGACACATTTTATGTTTATGAGACCGGGTTCGGTTTTTATCCAAGTTGTACCTCTAGGTACAACATGGGCTGCTGACACGTATTATGGGGAACCCGCGAAGAAGCTTGGTTTAAGATACATTGGGTATCAAATACTTCCACACGAGAGCTCGTTATATGACGAATATCAAAGTAACGACCCTGTTTTAAGAGACCCGAATAGCGTCAACGATAGAGGATGGGAATTCACGAAAAAGATTTACCTTGATCGACAAAAAGTGAGGTTAAATCTTGCACGATTTAGGAAGCGTTTGGTTCGATCTTATATTTACACGATGGCAAAGAGGAATGGCATGGTTCGGTCTCAATAACACATGAATATTGTAACATTCAACAAATAAAGAGTAGAATTGGAATGGAATGTATAAAGTTAGTGTATATGATATATGGTAGTCAAGATAGACTTTTAAAAAATGTTTATTTATTCTTTATTCTTATATATATTCTTTTATTTATTACTCAATAAAAAAGATTATCAATCAATATTATATTATTATGGATGTAGTTCACTATTTGGTTGTTTTTTATGTTTTATCCTACGCAATGTATTTTGAATTAAATAATAACATTGTTCATAAAAAAATATGATTGCGTCACTGAATAATTTTTATGTTATAATAAGTCAATAAGATAACATAAAAAGGTGAAGAGAAGCGAGAATCACATCTTTTTGAAGTAAATATTTTTCTCATGGTTGTGGTAATAAAAGATCAACAATTAAATGCATCTTAATACTTTAATGATATATGTATCTTCTCTTAAGGTTCTAAACTTTCTGATCCGAAAAGAATAACATTTGTTTATCCGTTTTTATGCTAACGAACATTTTGTAATTATTTTGAAAGGTATATAAATAGATTTTAATAAAATATAATTGAGTAACTTAATTGAAAAGTATAACTTGATTAAATAAGAAATTATTTTTAAATATTGCAGCATACTTTTATTTTTTATTTTCTTGATTTAGACCATCCATAACCTACCACGTTAAAAAGTCAGTTTGTTGGTGTCACGTCAGCAACACACTGACTAAACACACTCAACCATTTTTATTTGTAACTCACCACACTGAAAACTCAGTTTGTTCGTGTCACATCATCACTTATATTAATGTTAAATTAAAAAATAAATTATATTAAATAAAAAACATTCAATAATAATAAAAATAAATACAAATACATTAGGGAAAAAAAGAAAAAAACATTAAAAAAACTTTAAAAAATATTGAATACTTGCAAACTAACTATTAAGATTAGATATAAAGTTCTAAGGTATATAGATATAAAGTTTGTTGTTGGATGGAATTATTATAATATGTATATATAGATATAGAGTTTTAGGATTGTTATGGTTAAAATAGTAGTGTATTTATAGAGTATTTAGGAAGAAAATTACAAAAACCAAAAAATGGTTGTTTTTTAAATTAATGGTCGTTTTTTTTTCATAAAAGAACTTGATTTTTAAGCACCATGGTGCGTTGTAAACGTTTATAGTCGACTTGACGCTTTGTCTTGTCGCTTATTTTTATTATATATTATAACCAGGGTATACCCTTTTACCAAAAAAAAAAAAATTGATTTTTTTAATTCCAGTCATTGGCAAAGCCAAAAAAAAATATAAAAAAAATACCTAGTACGCTCCTCGTCCTCACCGTGTTCTCTCCCAAGCCGTACCTACATGTCGTCCAACACGCTAAAGCCCGTAAGGGCAACACGGCTTAAGGGCAAAATAGGCCTATGAGGAGTCACGATGCCTTCATATGAGGCGTGTGGTGGGCTTGTTTTAGTCTCCACCACGTGCAAACACCATTAGGTGTGACTTGTGATGAATGCGTGGTGGAGGGATTAGTGGTGGCAAGCACGAGCAACATCCCAAGTTTTTTTTTCCTCTCGCACGTAGTTATATAATAAAGAAAATAAGTGGGTCGTAAACTAATGGTTGATTAGTGATGTATTGAGAATGTTGTAAGAAATTAGTGACTGATTAGTGGTGGGAAGATTTTTTAATATGGCACTGACAAAAACTAATGGTAGATTAATGATGAGAGAGGCATTGTGAGTGTTCTAACATGTTGACACCAATTCTTGCGTTAGGGATGCCAATATCATGGAAAGAATAGCTCCCGGAGGGTTTCCTTTTTTATCTGAGCAACTAATTAAAATTGTAAATTGTTTTATTTATATATTTTGATATTGTACATTATGTCTTTGAAGTTGTACTTTGTTTGGTTGCTTTGGTGAATGGGAATCTTGTTTTTGTTTTGATTTTGAGCTGGTTTTGATTCCCATGGATAAAAGAAAGTGCTAAAAAGAGTTATACTTTATGCATCGTTAGGTGTACCATAATGGTTGGTTTGGAAGTGTCATTATTTTTTCTTTCTTTTTATGTATTAATAAAAAAAAAAGGAAGCATTTACTGGTTTAGTGAACGTTGTAAACTTTTTCAGTCTGCACAACTCTTTTGGTCCTATTCTGAAATTATTGATGGCCAAGTAGCCAACTCCTAACAAGTACATTCGAAGTTAATGTAATTTGGCGCAACTTCAATATTTCTCTTTTTTTTTTCATTAAACTTGTATCGCGGTGTGTATATGTAATGAATGTATGAACTTCAAAATGTCGATTTTATGGTATAAATGGCAGGCTAAAAATTGCTTCAAATTATGCAACGATTTTGAACTTTTGCTTTTTGTTATACATTTTATGATATATATCTATACTACCTTATAAAGCATTTATATAGTGTCTTAAAATTTGAATTTTTTTAAACATTACCATTTTTAACTTATTATTTAATGTTTATTGTTTATGTTATATTATATATATATATATACTAGATTATTTCTCGCGTAATACGCGGGTTAAACATATTAAGTTTTCATAATAACTTAATTGCTATTTTTTCTAATAATTATAATATACATAAAATGCAATAAAAATTATTCATAACTTAAGTTTTTGTTAATGAATTCATT
>JAOXNX010000032.1:12520072-12536311 GCA_028566075.1 Solidago caesia
GAAAGTAGATTTATTTTTTTATCTCTCAACTACCAACAATATATATATATAATTATTATGAATTAATCTCAATTAATCAACCAAAAACATAGTTAATCTAATCTCAATTAGATTTTTTTTCGAACGGCAGAAAGTTTTATTAAATTAAATAAATATCATCTAGCAAGGCGCTAGATATCAAAAAGTATACATACAAGAAATACAACTCATTACATAATCTAGAAACAACCCGTAGCTTCAACTGCTAAGATTGCAAAAAGGTTAAAAAAAACTTGTGTCCAATTATATTAACAATCAATCTCAATTAATCAACCCGGCCTTAACTTCTTCTATCCTTTTAGCACTTGAACCATTAAGCAATTCATCAAGTATTTAATCTGCACATGCTAATCACACCCTAAGTATTGAATAGTGCAAATAATAAGATTATATTTCAACACTAATTTTGCTACCTTGTTATCTTTAAAGTAACAAGAAAAATAGGGAGAAATGGTTGGCAAGGCAGAAAGTCGTATTGCAATTTCAGATAAATTGAAACCTTATTCTTTCTTTTCATTCCCACATTCAAATCATAGAAAATGGTAGCTTTTTTTTTTCTTTCTTTTTTCCATGTGTTGGTTTTAGTTTTACAGATTATATTTTGTTGATATATATGTATATACCAGACTTATACCCGCACAATGCGTCAGTGATGGTGGTAGCGGTGACGGTGTGGTGGTTGCGAAAGAAAGAAAGAAAGCTTTTAAAACATAGGGACATTTTGGGTATTTCAAAAACAGAAAACTTGAAAAATTAATAGTGGTAGCTCTTTTAATAAGGTAGTATAGATTTGAAAATAAGTATCCCGACTATATTGATACAATGATACTTCATAAGTTTACACTCGAAAAAGACTGGAATTCCCATTGAAAATATCCAACAAATATTCTAACCAACTCCCATATACAGATACCGAAAGCAACATCTCAAAAAGTGTTAGAAATATTATATAAAGTGTTGTTTTTATCTTAAATGTAAACATTCAATGAGATGGAGGGGTATTACTAGAAATGTTAGGTTAGTATAAATACCTACCTCCATGCTCCTCATTTGTAACCTTTCACACATTTTCTTAATACCAAACATTCCTTTCACCTGACATTCTCTCTGAAGAACACACACAAACACACATTTCACACACTACTAAAATACATCAAATCTCATATTACAGATTTTAAAAAGTAATTCTAGTAAATCTAGTATGAGTTTGAAATTTGTGTTGTTGATGTTGCAATTTTTTACGTACTATATATGTTAGAAATTTTTTAGTGTGATTACTCAATCAAAGAAAATCTTGTTATATGCCACTTTACTAATTTTTTTAGTTACATTAAACGGATAGCAAAAACCACCGCTAAGGTGGTCTAATGATCAACTGTTATTTTGATATTTTTTAATGAGAGTTTTCATGTTTGAAACTCATTAGATAAATATGTTGGAAGTGGACACAGAAAATGGAAATGATTATGGGCCCGATTAGACTGCGTAGATATGATTTAAATACTTGTCTTTCCCGAATCCCGAATAAGAAGTGATATTCTCACAACACCTTTTGACCATACACAACAAATATATATATTTTACTATACAGTATAAAACTATATAAAGCATGAAATGTTGTATGTTGCTAAAATGTGTTGTGAGGATATCACCAATGTTTCAGAATCGGACCGGACGTCAAACCAAACTAAGGGGCAGTTCAACCAGTCCAACTGGTTAAATCGGACCGGAAAAACCGATCATTTAATTTATTTTGTCTATAAATTTATAATTGGGTAAATAGATATCTAGGATAAGTTGCTAAAAAATAAATCAAATATAGCATGGTGTAGTTGGTAAGAGGCCTTCCTTTTAAAATCAAGGTCTTGAGTTCAAAACTTGACAGCTTTATTTTATTTAAGGAAAATGTTTGATGGGCGTAAAGATGTGCCTGACTAAAAAGGAAGAATATATCTTTAGGCATATTTTTTAGTTCTATATATCATAACTTTTTATTTTAAAGTGTTTTTTTTACATTACATGTGAAACTAATGATATATATTTTGCAGTTGGAGATTAGACATATTTTTTAGGTCTATATCTCATAAACTTTAATTTTAATTTTACATTACATGTGAAACTGATGATATATATTATGCAGTTGTAGATTAGACATATTTTATAGGTCTATATATCATAACTTTTTATTTTAAAGTGTTTTTTTACATTACATGTGAAACTGATGATATATTATGAAATTGGAGATTAAACACCACAAAACTGTTGGGTAAGCTGGCAGACTTCTGTACCCCCAAACCAAAGGTCGGATGTTCGAGTCCGATGGCTTGCAAAAAATTTAAAGTCTTTAATTTGAATATTGAACTGGACCAGTAAAATAAACCGGCCCACCTCTGATTTACCGTTTAACCGGCTAGTCCGATCTAATTTTAATAATAGTGGATGTCACTTCCCTTCCTAAGTAAACAAAAAAAACCTCATATATTTACTTATTTTAAAAGATAAGTAAACAAGAAAACCTCATATAGTTATTTATTTTAAAAGATAGCAAAAGAAAAGAGGAAAAGGCCAATAAACAAAATATATTTAGATGTCATGAATAATTTTTTTAAAATACATAAAAAGAGTATTTCTTTTGGTCTTTTCTTTTAGGTCATAGTATTTCTTTAAAAATATTTGATATAAGCAAATATAGAAAATTAAACATTTATCTTAGAATGAAAATAAAAATAAATATAAAAATAAAAACAACCTATCTTTTTCATTGTACACCCCTGCTATAGCACCATTTCTCATTTCTCAATAAATAACAAGAAGACAAAAACCCTATCTTTCATAAACCCCACCCCAAAACCCCCCACACCCCATGTCACTCACCGTCACGTCACCCACCTGAAACCACCACCGTCATCCACCTGAAACCACCGTTGTCACCGATCACTGAACGTCCATCATCATTATCTTCAAAATGTATGTGTATATATATATATATATATATATATTTATACTTACTATATATATATAATGTTGTTTTTAATCATTTAGTATGATACCCATCAACTAAAAACCCATAATAATGCACCATTCTGTAATATGGGTCTGTGTTTTATAAAAAGAAATTTATTTTTATAAATGGGTGTTGGGTAGTAATGGGTGTTTTATATTTAGTTTAGCCTAATGTTTTGTTATTTACTTGTATTATGAAATGATCAAGCTTTTTTGTTTCATCAATATTGAATTTATGATGCTCTTTTATATATATTAGTTGGTAGATTATGAAATGATCAAGCTTTTTTTGTGTTGAATGTTGTGTTTTAATGCTTAAAAAAAAAGGTAAAGGAGGCAACCTGTCCCCGAAGCACATTGAATCCCCGTCATCCTATCCCGTAAGGGTTATGATGCCGGTAAAATACCTTCACTTAATACCCACATGATTTGGGCATCCCTAAGGATCGAACCCGCGTCTCTCAACCTCACATGTGGGCCCAAGCTGCATTGGTAACGGGTACCACTCCATCTATTGATGGATACATTATGTCTTTTAACTTTTTTTCTAATCACATGCAGATTGCACAACGGCCTAGCATATATGTATTGGATACCCCAGGAGTACTCGTCCCAACCATTTCAGATATTGAAACGGGATTAAAGTTGGCTTTGGCAGGTTTGAAACTGCTATTAAATAAGCTACCATGAAATCTTCCTGCAATAAATGGTCAATAGTGATGTCCTAGCTTAATAATCTTAAGCTCTATATGATGTCCTAGCTTAATAATATTGTGCAATCTGCATGTGGTTATGATGTTATGCAGGATCTGTGAAAGATTCGGTTGTGGGTGAAGAACGTATTGCTCAGTATTTGCTTGCTGTTCTGAATACACGACAAACTCCGCTCCACTGGAGGAACGTGCATAATAGCACTCTAAAAGGGCTGCAGAATGAAACTGATGATAAACCTGACTATAATGTTAAGAATATTCTGCCTAAAAGACGATCCCTCCTTGTCTCTTCTAATGTGCATTACGTAGAGGTAACTTCTTCAAGTTTTATATTGGTCATTTCTATAAAAACAAAAAAGTTAACAGTTAACTAGACCTGCTGATTGTTACTTGCATCGAGAAAAAGGATCAATTTGACTTTTATGATCAAACACAGTAATTTTAATTACAATATTTGTAATGGATCCTATTTTCTTCAACAAAGATAAGTGATTTCACTTTTAAGCTCAAAATACTAGTTTTGAATCTCAAATGATGGTTTGTACAGTTTGATTACGAACAATTAGCAACTAGTTGTTCTGCCTGTGAGTTCCCTTGTAGCATTCAAACTTCTTTTATCCAAACGACTCTCATTAATATTGAACTATTGATGCTTAAACTATTCTGATGTTAAAGAAGTCAAACATCATGATCTTGGATGCTTAAGGGGCATACAAATAAAAGTTACTTTTGACCAATTTATTTATGAATGGGTCAATTCGGGTTGTATTTTCTTTCTAATGGGTTCAACATGTAAAATAATAACAGTTGGCCAAATTGGAAATGGGTCAAATGTGTGAAAAGTTGCTTAAAGTGTATTTTTGATGCATAAAATCTCAAATTATTTAATTTGAAGATTTATAACTTTTTTTTGTTGAAATAAGATGATTCACGTAATTTTATTTGACACTAATTGTGTTTCTAAAAATTGGACGGAAATTGTTCTCCATTGAACCAACTGGCCCCAAAGTGTGTCGAACCGGAACGAAATTACTAGTTTTTTACCCCAACTAATTTTGACTCATTAGCCAAACTGACTGACCAACCCATTTTGCCAGCTCCACTTACAAACCATGGATTCCCATATTTTTATGTGTTTGTCCAAGCAGGGTGTTGCCAAAGAGGTACAATCTGCATTATATTCCACTTTATCGGAATTCAAAGGTGATTTGGAGGATGAGGATGAGTTGGAGGTTTTAATTGAACAACAGTTTGAAGCATTGCAGAAGGCATTGAAGATCTCGAATAAAGCAAATGAGGCTCGTATGATGGTATCTAAGAAATTTCTTACATTGTTTAGGGCTGGCAAACTTGGCCCATTTATCCTTGATGATGTTCCTATAGTCGCTTCTAATTCTTGAATCTCTTTTACCTCGTTGATCCCTTTTTGTTACTGCCTTTATGTTTCTTTTATTGTACGAATGTAACATGAACCCTGCATATAAAGGAATGTGGAATATGTTAGATGTGTTTGGAGTCTTGACATTTGTTGGCCTTCCCTCTTCTGGAGCCTGCGCCCCGGTGTCCTTTCTTAACACAAAAAAACCACTGGCTCTTAGCATCCACAGTTTGCTTACGGCTTAGGTATGTTCTAATAATAATTATATTATATGTTTTTTTTTTTAATGCAGTAGAGTGCAAAGTGGTAGGCAACAACTCCAGTTTTCCCTGAAAACTTGTTTTGGTCTAGGCCAGGGTACACATATATATTAGTATTAATTATATAGATCTTGCTAACCAACTCACTTAGGTGGGTTGGCCACTAGTATACCTTAGGGTGGGCAAGGGATGGGTTTTACCTAAAACCCAAGGTCTTGAGTTCAAGTCTTGGTAAGGGGTTTTCTTTTTCGAGGGTTTGATTAAGGGGATATTTTCGTCGAGGGGGCTCTCTAGCGCGGACCCGGTTAAGACAACGTATGCTAGACCTCCCGACATTTGTGAGTAATTCACACTTTTCAAAAAAAGTTATATAGATCTTGCTAATTGTTTGGTTCAGTTATACTTTGTAATTGATATTGAAATTTCGACATTTTCTTGTCAATAAAATACTGTTAATTGTTTACATAGAGTAACTGTGAACGTATCTGAATGCTTTCTTAAGGACTTCAACCGTAGGCTTTGTTGATTACATAGATAATCTGCCAAGCTACTATGATGCTATGAATGCGTATGGGGTTCTTATGAGATACAGGTTAACGACGCTTTCTAAATTTTGAGCAGACGAAAACATATGAATATAATTTAGCGAATACTAAATGCAGTAGTTTGCATATTGCGATTTATGGCATGTCACACCACAGTGAAATGCCTCCCCATCCCCAAAACAGAAATGATTGGTGTCGCAAGACCGACTAGAAATGGATATCATCTATTATTCTATGGTGCTAAACTTGTTGGCATTATTAGAACTTGGAACCCCCATAAGAGAACGTACATTTTGCTGGTCAAAACCACTTTCGCAAAGATGGTCAAAACCACTTGATGTCTTGGTAGAACTTACATGTGCCCTCATTGCGTTGACACATTATATTGTTACATTATTTAGGAAGAATATGGCATTATCTGTTTTGTAATTACTATTTAAGCAAAGCTATTGAAATGATACATTCATGGGGTTTTCATTATTCTGCAAGGTTTCGGAGCCCTGTAGTACCTTCACTCGCCCAAAGATTTCTTATGCAGTTCATCAAGTTTGCCTATACGTGCATGACCCTCAAGAGCCTCACTTCAACGCTCTCAAGCATATTCTTTGTTATCTTCGCGGCATTCTAGACCATGGATTACAATGTTTCACTGACTCTCAGTCTAATTGCTTATTTTGATGCTGATTGGGGTGGACTTCTGGATATGCAGATATTGACATCAGGTTACTGTGTATTTCTTGGGGGACAACCTGGTTTCTTGGTCCCCCAAATGACAGCATACACTTTCTTGGTCGAGGGTTGAGGCTGAATATCGTAGTGTTGCCAATGTAGTTGCCGAGACTAGTTGGTTGGGCAATCTACTTCTTGAACTTCATTGCCCTCACAATAGGGCAACTATTATCTACTGTGACAATCTCAGTGTAGTCTACCTTTCAACAAACCCGGTTCAACATCAGCGAACCAAACACATTAAGATTGACATTCATTTTGTTCGTGAAAAGGTAGCTACGGGACAAGTTTGTGTGCTCCATGTGCCCTCTAGCTCCCAATATGCATACATCTTCATTGAAGGCCTCCTTTCTACACTCTTCACTGATTTTCGATTTAGTCTGAACGCCCGTTATATTATTAGGAAGATTTGTGTAATAATTGTTTTTATTATATTCGAAGGCATATTATGTTTTGTAATTGTTTAAACAAAGCTAATGAAACGGTACAATCACAAGGGTTTTATTATTCTTTTACTCTTGAACCTTTCGGGATAAAACTAGTTACACAAATGTTTGGTTTAAAATTAATGTCATAACGTCACCTCGCTGTGTATTGTCGTCGCCGCATCGCACAGGTACCCATCTAATTATTATTTTATTTTTGAACTCGCTGTGTATTGTCGTCGCCGCATCGCACGGGTACCCATCTAATTATTATTTTATTTTTGAACCTTCCGGGATACAATGGGTTTCAGTAAAGTGTCTTCTTGACCAAATGGAGATAATTACTTGATTTGAAGTGATAAAAAGCAAAGAGACTCTTAGCTATGAGACGATTTAAGACTCCTATTATTTTTTTCCCCTTTTAAATCTCTACTAGATTAGATTTATTTGTAAGAGTTAATTGACTTGGTTGAATTTGTAAACCAAACTCGACCCAATTAAACTTTTTTGTTTTTATATACATAATCAAAATGATGAAATTTTATATGGAAATAGAAGGCAGTCGGACAAAAGCTTGAAATTTCCTTACATATTATTTTGCACTATTTCCTAACAATGAATTTCTTCAAATCATTGAACAGCCTTTTGAGTTATTGATTTTCTTGTGTATTTTGTTGAGAGTTAGTACCATGATGTCAATGGATGAGATTAGAATGAACGTAATGAGGAGAGAAAATTACCGTTTTCTCTCTATTACGTCACCATCACTTACATTTACTTCAACCCATTCCTATAGGTTACTCACCAGGAATGAGCGAAAATACTGAATTACTAAAACCGAACCGGTACCAAAATACCGTACCGATAGTATTTTTGGTTCTTAGATTCAACAAAATTCGGTTTCGGTATTATATGATATGTGACGTGTTTTTTTTGTTTCGGTATTTTTTGAGATCCACTTTTTACATCACTAATCATCGACTACACCTAAAAAAAATTTAAAAAGAAAACCGAACGAAAAGAAAAGGCTCCACTTAATTTCTTCTCTTTCTCCTAGTGGCCAACATGCGCATGCCCTTCACCTAAGCCCTCCTTCCCTTGCATCATACCGAAATTCCTCCTGAAGTATACATATACCGTTGAATTGTGGATTTTCTAGTTTATTATAAAATACATAAATATTTACATGCATGTATAGATAAATCAATTAAAGGTGACAAAAAAAAAAATAAAAAATATATATAAGTTAATTTTTCCCCCCATTTATTCAACAAAATCACATAGTTACAATGCAGTTTTTTACCATTGCATACGATTTCATACCAGACGCTGATGGGTCAAAATCGCATAACAATCTGACCACATAACATTGCGACTTTGAAAAGTCTAGTCTATATCTAAATCCAGGATGGAGCTGGCTTGCGTCAAGCAAGATTGGCCGATTTCGTTGAAAGTATTAAGCTTTTGAATTTTACTATAATTTTGTTGTATGGTGAGGTGTTCCTGATATCGTTACTTGACTGACCGTTAAAAAAAAAAAAAAACCATACATTTTGGTTATGAACATACTGATTTTTTGTAAAAATGTTGCTAATTTTAAATTTGAACCCGCTGAAACAAATTATTGACTCCATATATGTGTAGATTCCAACAGATAGTATCGTATAAAATTGCATTACTAAGTTGCCAAATCACAATTCGATTCAGCAAATCACTTGGCAATTTGGTCAAATCGTAATACAACTTGTCAAATCACGTGTTCCAACAAAATGTTAAAACTTTTCAATAACTTTGTTGGTGATGAAACCTCAATTATTATTTTTTTTCGTTAGATTGTGAAAATGTGTCTAATGTTTGACACTCAGTCATTTGTCCGTATTAAGTACACACTTCTGGAACTAATATATATCTAAATTTTTTTTTTTAAATCCAAATAATGTTTTTAAATAATAAATGGATATGGAAGTTTGAGAAAATAAAATAGAATCCCGTTTCCAGCCGTTCAAAAAATAAAAAAAGAATCCCGTTTCCACTTTGAGTTCAAGAATGCCGACTGGTGTACTCCTATTCAAAATTACGGTTGTCATCTGTAACACCTCAATTTAGCGGAATCATGGGATGTCACATTAAGCACAACAGGATATAGAAATTACATAGAGCATTACTATATGAATCACGATTTCAGATGAAATCCAAGCATACTTCGATCAAAACGACATAACACCACAATAGTTTACAATACAAACTAGTACAACTGTTTAATACAATTGTTCATCCCTAAATGGGGAGCATACGGGTCGTGGACCGCGTGAATTTAAGTCAATCAAGGAAGTGCCAACAAATTGCATATTCCTGAACCTAGCTAACAAAAGATGCGCGCTCGTCCTCGATCCAGCCAGCTCAAGCAATCACATCATCCATTGTTCCTTTGATTCGCTTGGTTACCTGAAAAGTGTACTAAAACGTGTCAACACTAGGTTGGTGAGTTCGTAGGTTTAAATAATTTTGAATCATGTTTTGTGTCGATACTACCATCAGTTGCACAATATAAGTAAAGTTCTAGGAACACTTACAGTAAGTTGGCACACGTAATTGAACTTGCATCACAAATAACACTGTACACACAGACAATCACACAAACAACAACAAACTAATTGTATCTTGTATCTAATTGTAATCTTGTATCTCATAACTTCCTATTGGACCTCATGTCCCATATGGGGCGCACAGCTGGCGATGTCATCTTGAATCTTGTATCTCATAACAAACGAGTGCCGGGTGAATCTTCCCGTAAGGCACTTACACAAGTATTCCCACACAGGCACTAAACATTATATTGTACAGCATAATTATCGACACTACGAGTACACTTTCCACCCCAAAACATATAAAAAACAGGGGCTACGAAATTCACCTGTAATGCGATATAAGTACAGTTAACCTAGTACGATGAATCTTGTACACGAACAATCACTGACAGCCTACAGTATGTGCAGATACAGTCCAAACGTCTCACACTGCCACAAATCACACGATAAGTATCAGAACTTCATTGAACATGTCCATGCCTATACTAGTATCTTAAGAAATGCCATTGTATCTCGTTTAATGTCAATACTCGATCCAACTCGAAACCCGACCTGAAAAACCCGAGTTAGGGTTGTGTATTTTCGACCCGCCTACCTGACTTTTTTTCGGTCGGATTCGGGTTGGAATTTTCGATCTTTTGGTCGACCCGCCAACTCGATATCTTTTTAAATTAGTTTTTTATAATATATATATATATACACACACACTAGATTATATCATAAAAGTAACTCTTTAAATTTTTGATCATCAATAATAATAGAACTCTTCTTTCTAATATTTTACAAACATCACGATCATTATTGTATTATTTACTATTTTTCAATGATAAAGAACATGAGTGGTTAGTTTTCTAAATAATATAAGAAATATTACGGAAGTTTATTATTAGTTACTTTGTTTAATATTATTATTAATCATAATCTAATTTGTCATTTTATAAATAAATTTGTTATTAGTAACTTTATTTTTAAAATCTTTAATTTTAAACCCACTATAGCTAAAACCAACCCGTTTGATCCGTTAACCCATATATTAATCCGGTTGACCCTGGTTACCCCGGCTCAATACGGGTCAGGTCCGAGTTAAAATTTCTGACCTGAAATTTTTAATGGATCGAATTAGGATCAAAAAATTTTCAATCCATCAATCCGACATGGGTCAATCCAATTTACAACCATATCCAAAATAATGTTTTTTAAAGCTTCCAAAACATCGTTATACCGTCAATTTCGGCTTTCCATCTGTTTCCTACTTTCACCGCATGGCGCGTAGCATGCACGCATGCAAAAAGTTTTCACGTATGACAAAATATCTCACCATTTTTCTCTTGCATATATTTTCGTTTGGATTTTTCTTGTTTATGGGTCAATAATTTCAGCTTGGTAGGTGTCCTTTTAGTGATGATACTTTTAATGATTAGAAACCAATCCATCATTAGATGGAGTGGTAATGTTACCATGGATCCATAGATAAAAATTGCATATTACAGGTTTAAACTTTACAAAAGGCAAATAAAGAAATTATATTTTGTGATCCATGTGTGAGAATGGTAAGTCACCGGGCATGCGTTCAATGCAGTGTGCGTCCTGGGTATCAAGACGATACATGGGACCAGATATTCCCACTCATTTAACCTTTTTTTTTTCTTTCTTTTTTTAACTTTTAATGATTAGATAGTAATCCAATCTTTGAGAACAATGGTATCCTATTTTGATTATCAAAACACACAATTTAAATGTATTATAGATGTTAAATAGTTTGTCGGTTAACCAATTTAGTAAAGGTTTATGTTTCTTGCGGAAAAAATAACATTATTTGAGGTAGTTTAGGAGTATGAGTAATATGAAAAATACCTACAATTCTAAACATCCTATATTTATATCAATTGGTATATATGCTCTTTCAGAAAATGCATTAGGCACATTTAAAATGTTGTATATGATTAGTATGGATTGAGGTCCTCCAAATTGGATTCCATAATATTTGAAGGATGTCTAACTACTAGATACCTTGCTAGTAGTCACAAAATATAACGAACAATTAGTTATAGGAAAATTCGATCGGTTAAGAGGTAAAAAAGTTGGTTTAGTTAGTAGGGTTTTTTTTTTGTTTATTTTTTGTTTAAATTTAAAGAAGTGGAAGTGGTAAATTTGTACTTGAAATTTATAATCAAAGTTGAAATCAGAATTACGATTTGATGGGTTTGCATGTGATAAACTTCACATGTATTGAAATGTTGAGAAATCGGCGAGCAATATATGAAGTTAAATAATAATCAAACACAAAGAACACCAAGATAAGGCGAATGAGGTTTCACTCTAAAACGCTAATTGGTAATAAAATAAATAGTACTCCATAAGCTTTTATATAGTTGCTTAGAGTTTTTAGCTTTTGAGTTTATACACAACACTTTACATACGGGATCTTTTTAACAATAGTGATCATTTTATTTTTATTATAGTAGTATTATAGTACTCGTATGTGTTACATTGCTAAAACTTTCATTTGGTTTATAAAAGAACTCATTGTTAACTTTACAGGAATGTTCATTTTTTAAGTGATCATTGTTTAATCTTACACACATTATTAACTTTTAGCTTGGTCTCTTGTTGAATGTTTAGCGTTTATTAATAAAAACGATCAAAGGGTCGAAAAGAAAAGGAAATTAGATGATGTTCTTTTATATTTTTACTTGTATAATTAATTTGTCTTGTATTTATTAATAATCTATAAAAATTTAATAAAAATTATGTTCTATTATTTACTAATACAAAAATAAGTCACAGGAACTAACAGATTATAAGGTTGGACGGAGTGCCTTGGTGAGCAAGCCGGTCACCGACCAGTGCCTACTAGAACACCACCCCGACCATTAGGTACCGATGGGGTGGGGAGCAAAATGGTGATGGTGGTGCCCGGTTTCTTCCCCATCCTTTCATCTTATTATTATTATTATTATTATTATTATTATTATTATATTGTTTTTTTCTTGTCTTCTTTTATGTGGGGAGAGATGGGGAGAGATGAGGAGAGAGCGGTGAAGCATTCCTTGCTAGTGGGGAGGGAATGAGAACTTGAGAAGGGATAGAAAAAGTGAGGAGAATTGGGGAAGTACTCTGCCCATCCTAAGAGGCTTTAGAAAACGGTTTTATAACCAGTTTATAGTAAAGAGGTTTCTTTTTAAAAATAAAGGAGATCGGTCAATTAACCGGTTTCTATGCAAGCTACAAAGATCTCTTTTTTTTTTTTTTACTGAAGAACCAGTTTCTTTATAAGATATACAAACCAGTCTAAATCACCTAACCGGTTTCTTTATTATGTTTACACACATACCAAATTTGTAGTATATAACCGATTTCTTCAACATGTTTAGAGACCAGTTTTATAGTTATAACCGGTTTATTTTACTTTTTAGAAAGAAAAAATTATACATACATATTTATATATAAAGCCTTACACGCAAGTTCTGTTTCTCTTATAGAAACAAATATGCAAATATACGACTAGAAATTAAAACCTGTATAACATCAAATCCCATTCATTTGGAAAATGAAACTTGTAAAAATAAATCATAAATCAATTAACATCAAAAACTTGCTAATCACCCATCTCGATCACAAAGATCATGTAACGCCCTATCTTACAAAACATACAAAATGATATCAAAGGGACTTAAAGGACAAAAGAGCGTTAATCTTATTCAAAAGTCAAACCAAAGTCAAGCCAAAAGTCAACTGAAAAAATACTCAAAAGTATTAATAATTCAAAGATAAAGTGCAAATTCATGAATTAAACTCTAAGGCAATGGTGCTAAGTCACTTCATTCTACACTCTTCTCTCATTCCCAATGCCCCCTTGATCACCTGTCGTATAAGAAAGAAAAAGAGAATACGAATGAGCCAAAGCCCAGTGAACGGATATAACAAAAAAAAAACGGAGGAATATTATATGACATGCTAAGATACAATTTAAAAACAATTTTCAAACTTATTTCAAAACAAAGTCCAAATATGTATAATTTCACAATATCTTATACATCAACAAATCAAAATATTATAAAGCCAAATTTCATAAAATAATGCATCTAAGAGTCAAACAAATAACTAAACAAATGGTCAAATGAAATCATAGGGTAGCTACTCCACTAACCATTCATTTTTGGTGCCAAATGTTTCGTATGACACTATGATAAACGTCCACCATCTTATAGCTAAGACCGATCCATACGCCTCCTATAATAATATAATAATAAAGAGCTCGGACCAACGGTCATCAAAAGGAGACGCCGTAGATATAACAAAATACACCGCTACGGTCGATGCCACGTCATCGGTGTCTCAATAACGCGCCCATGTGACCTCCATGAATAAGTTACTCTTAGGCATATTTTAAGAAACGGTTTTGGCTGACTTATATGCTTAAATATTTCGAATACGTAACAAGGGACAAAATTAATTTTCTGACTAATAACGTAATTAAAAGTATATATATATTTTTGACATTTTAAATATTGACTTAAAAACCACATCTCCGTCTACCCAATTTTCATAATATAATTATCTCAAATTTTGGGGCCAATACTCGAGGGACATATATGAGTGTACGAACTGGGCCAATACTCAAATGTGACACCCAAACGCATCTCTTTTGGGACTATTTTCAAATCGGATTTCAAGAGACGATTTTGACACAACTAAAGAAAACAAAATATTATGATTCCCCAATCTAAAATCATGAAAGCAATTTCGTTAGTACATCAAAAGTGAGGAATATCATAGTATTCTACAAAAACTAACAAACAACTAATTTTTCAAATAACATATCATATCCTAAAAATTACACACAATTCAAACAAAGTTTTACAGTAAGACATTGTTTTAGAAACAAAAATTATACAAACATATAAAACAGTTTTTGAGGCTTTAAAAGACATATCAAACCAATAATAGAGTAATGCTGAAAGAGCTAAAAGGATACACATCACAGTTTCAGCAGTTAAGTAAAATAAGGATATGTACTATTATATATATAACGAACAAAGTTTTGACATTTAAGTAAAAACAAAATCCGTACCTCCAATGACATATTCTGTGATGTTGTATAATAAATTCTCAAATTGCCAAATGAATACGATTTACATATGTTCTAATTATAGGACACGACCCTCATCTTTCAGTATCAAACCACATATTATTATATGCTTCTTTTGTCTTCCTTGCTAGGCGGCGCATGTATCGAAAATAAGAGGACGGATGGAATGGTTTTCAAGTTACATGACAATTTAGGGATTTAAATATTAGGTATTTTATATTTTATGGGCCTAAAACCTTATTAAACCTTTTCATTTTTCTTATTTATTTTCCCTAGCTACATAATCGGCCCACAACCAATGAGAAGGTTAATTTAAATTTAATTTATTAGCCGTCATTATTTTAATTTTAGTAATAATCTTTGCATTATATTATATTATCATACTTATATATTTCTTAAACAATAATAATATGTTTAGTCACTTGAAGTTTCCGTTTAAAATCTATTTGTTTCTATGTTGTATTGAATTTAATATTTAGGATATTACAATCTTTCCCCCATAAAAGAATTCATCCTCGAATTCTGTCATACGGATATTGTTACGACATCATGCCTTAAATGTAATTTGAAACCGAGAATTTTATTTCCTTACCCTTAAAAGTATATAAAATATTAGGATACATTCACACAACTTACAAAAAGAAATTTTTCCCATATTCACGTATGTAAAATAATAATTGTCAACTAGGTAAAATTTTGTTTGATAGAAAAAAAATATAAATAACATTTAACAATTTCAATATTATGAAAACAGATCTAACAATTTGCCTCAAGTCAATACACTAAACTTCGTATTAAAAAGATTCCAATATTAATCCAAGTCAAGTGACCATAACTTACAAACATGTTTTTGTCAATATTCAATGATATCTATAAGTTCATAAGCTACAACTTAACCATGATCACGCTGGCCAGACGTGATGATGAATACCTTGTACATGTATGTCCATATCGTTATCATTTTATATCTCAATTCACTAGTTAAAAATATCACGCAAACAAATAAATCTTAGCTAACATTATCATATAGCTATTTTATAACATGCACACTACGACTTTTAATATGGGGATTGATTACTGGGAGATGGGGTAGGCGTCTAAACAAATTCTTTTGCATCCGAAAAATATTGATAAGTTTTTTTTTTTTTATGTATTTTATATATGAACTATCAACGATTTAAATTTGATGCATTCAAACTGTATTTAAATGAAATATTGTTTGGTTCAAGTCAGGTCTAAGAATATTATCAAAATATAACTAAGTGATGTCAACATATGTGTACTACAAGTTGGTAACAAGTCTTCACTAAAGTCTATTCATGCTATCATATATCATTGATTTCATTTTCAATGTTTACTTCTAGTCTTCGACAATTTATATCTTCCAATAGTATTGAATAGTGTACATATTCTTCATTTTAAGTTTTAAACATTTTGTTGTGTATTGTCCTCTTATTGTATGATTAG
>JAOXNX010000032.1:12559316-12584313 GCA_028566075.1 Solidago caesia
ATCATTTGGTCCCCCCCCCCCCCCCCCCTCCCCCCCTTTTCTCTCTCTCTCCCTCATCAAAAGATGAATTGATTTCCTTATTTTGCTCCTACTTCTTCTTAACTAATTGTAAACATTTCCACTTGATATACAATACCTCTATTAATTTACACAATCTATCCCTTAACTCCTAAAATAACTACACTACCCCATTTTGCATCAATTACCTAGCTACACAACTCGCCACCGTCATCCGCACCACCAGTCGCCAGCACCAGTCGCCGCCACCAACACACCGCCGTCGCTACCACAATCACTGTCGCATCGCGTATGCTTTCATTTAGTCATTACTTATCCATCTCATAATTCTACTCAACAATTTTTATTCTAATCAATACAATTTGTATCCACCTCATCATTAATATAGTTAGTTTATGTTTAGTCCAACCCTATATATCATACAATTACATTAACTTATTTTTTTCAAAAATCAAAAATATTTTATGGTAAAACAAGAGTTATCAGGAATAAGAGCACGCATCTACGTCGAAATATCATTATGCTCTGTATAACATAACCTCCACTTAAAAAAAATAAAATAAAAAGTAAAACCTCCACTACTTCACTTAACTAATGAAGTTGATGGGAGCCTTTCATAAAAGTTCCATAACCATAAAAGTTGATTGGTAGTTCTTATAGCATGGTTAAAAATGTATTGTATGTATATATTCATAGGGACAAAACTCAATATACAAAAATAAAATAAAATTACACTAGACGTAAAAACTACGTGAGGGTTTTTAAGCTCCATCCCTAAATATGCTAATATCTTCGACAAACATCTTCCGTCTTCTTGGGTTTTTAAGCTTCGATCTACATTCGGCAACCTATAGCTCTAACTACAATAACGTATTACCGAATATCATATAATTTTAATGGAACCCTACCAAAACATTTGATAAATGTACATGTACCTTAGATTTATTTGTTATACCGGCACAAGCCCAGGCCCATGTAAATAGTTGGGCCTTGGCCCAGTTTTACATATATCTACTTGACTACTTGTAAGTTATAACAGGAGTATATAACGATACGAAGATCATGAAATTTAGGGATAAATGAATCAAACATAAGTTGACTTTCAATAGGCGAGACCAAGTTTTAATAAAGTGTTATATATAGTTTATTTAAATCTACCGGGTTGGATCAAGTGGTTTGGATCAAGTAGTTAAGAGTCATTTGCCTCGAAGTCGTCCATACACAATTCTACACCTTGGTGATGACATATTAACTGAAAGAAAGATGGTTATAGAGAAGCTCTTCAGATTAGGAAGAAGGCAACTTCACACCATTATATCTCGAGAAATAATCAAGCCCTCATCTCCAACCCCTTCTCATCTACGAACTTATAACTTTTCCATCCTTGATCAAACCGGACGAGCATCATCATATTCGCCGTTGATTCTTTTCTATTACTATTATTGTTGTTATGTCAATAAAGAGATTACAATATGTATATATAAACCACACATTTACATACAATTAGACCCTCTACTATTGATAATATGTATATATGTCTATTATTCCCCTGCAAGCTAAGGCCGGGGAGCGACTCTTAGCTTGGACCGTAAAAATAGGAATCATTGTAAAAGCATCGGCCTTATGAAGATATCATCGATCTAATCATCGGTAGCAATGAATTGAACCGAGAGCTGACGTTGAACAACCTTTTCGTGAACAAAATGAAAGTCTGCTTCTACATGCTTTGTACGTGCATGAAAAACCGGATTGGCGGACAAATAAGTAGCACCAAGGTTGTCACAACATAATGTAGGGGGTTAACTGGAACCCGAAGCTCTCGTAGAAGAGTTTGAAGCCATGTAAGTTTAGCAACCGTAGCTGCGAGTGCCTTGTACTCAGACTCTGTGGACGACTGAGATAGTCTTTTGTTTTTGTGCTGACCATGCTACTAGATTTGAACCAAGATATATAGCATATCTCCTAGTGGATCGACGATCGTCCGGGCAATCAACATTAGAGAAGGCAGTAAGACCGGTCGATGTTGAGCTGATGTTGTTGAACACAGAGTCAGTGTAAGCATGAAGGAGGTTATCTAATGCATGTGAAATCAAAAGTCCATATGTGACTGTTCCCAACAAATACCGGAAGATCCGTTTGATAGCTAAGCAGTGATTCTCAGTAGGAGAGTGCATAAACTAACAAACCTTGGTAACTGTATAAGTAAGATCTGGCCTGGATAAGGTAGCATATTGTAAGGCTCTAACTACCTGGCGATATTTGACAGGATCACTAAACGGAGGACTATCACCAAGAGCAAGGTTAGCGGTTGTGGTGATTGGTGATGGGACCGGTTTTGCATTGGAGAGGCCTGCACGCTCAATGAGCTCAAGTAGATATTTTTCTGAGAGAGCAGTATGTCAGAACCACGAGGAACAATTTCCACCCCGAGAAAATAAGATAAAGGACCCATGTCAAATGTACGACTAAACCACTCGATCAATTTCTTGGGAATTATTGCCTGTCAATATAATGTCATCCATGTAGACAAGCATATGTAAGTTAGTACCTCGTGAGCAAATGAAGGATCAGTCTTGGAACTCTGAAAGCCAAGGGTATGAAGTGTTGAGGAAAGCCCATGAAACCAGGCACGGGGCGCTTATTTTAATTCATACAAGGATTTGTGTAAAAGATAGACATGATCGGGTTTGCTCGGGTCAATAAAGCCAGGTAGCTGCTATAGATAAACTGTCTCCTCTAAATTACACGCAGAAATGCATTATGTACATCAAGTTGTCGTAAAGGCCACTTCTGTGTGACAGCCAAAGATAGAACAACCTGTATAGTGGTAGCTTTTACAACAGGACTAAATGTCTCTTGATTATCGATGCCAGGTTGATGCACCCTTTAGCAACCAAGCGGGCTTTATAACATTTAATAGCTCCTGTTTGATCCCGTTTTAATTTATACACCCATTTACACTCAACAACATTAGAATTCGGATTGCGGGGAACCAGAGACCATGTGCCATTTTTATGAGTGCAGAATATTCATCTTCCATAGCCTTACGCCAATGAGGACATTTGTTAGCAACGATGAAGGTGGTTGGTTCAATATCACTAGAAGAGTGGGTGTGGAAAGTGGCATTGTAAGGTGTTCGTTTTTTTGGATTGGGTCGTAAGTTGGTGGGCCCAGAGCGGGTGAGCTGGTTTGTGTCAGTAGGTAGTTGGGTAATGGTGGGCAGATTTGTGTTGATAGTTGGTTGGTCAGTAGAAGGGGATGGTGGGTCAATCGGTTGTGTTTGAGTTGGAGGGGTGGAGTGGGCAGTGTTGGTTGGTTGTGAAGGGGTGCTAGTGGTTATGGGAATTGGGTCGGTAGTTGTAGAGCTTTCGGTAGGAAGAACTGGATTAGAGTAGGATGAAACATATGGATTAGGATAGGTGGGACGGACTAGGAGCAGGATGTGGTGTAAAGGGAAACACCTCTTCATGAAACCGAACATGTCCTGCAACATACAATCGGTCCGAATGGGGTTCGTAACACCGATACCCGTGATGAGTGGTGCTATACCCAAGAAAAACGCAAGGTATGGATCTAAGGTCCATTTTGTGTTTGTTGTAAGGGCGTAGATGGGAGTAACATTGGCATTCGAAAACCCAAAGAAACTAAAAATTTGGTGTCTGAATATTTGCTCGAAGGGTGATATCTTATAGTTGGTCCGAGAAGGCATGCGATTAATAAGGTAAACGGTTGTGTCGAAGGCAAAGTGCCAAAACCGTTATGGAACATGAGACTGGGCAAGTAAGGTTAAGCCAGTTTCGACAACATGACGATGACGACGCTCAAAAAAGCCGTTTTGTTCGCTAGTGTGAGGACACGAATGGAGATTGTTGATGCCAAGGGATAAAAAGAACGGTGAGAGATTACGAAATATGCCTCCCCAATCAGTTTAAACAGATTTTAGTTTGGTTGAAAATTGTCATTCAATGATAACCAAAAATTGTTTAAAGGTTGTATAAACATCAGATTTTAATTTTAATGGAAATATCCACATAAACCGAGAATAATGATCAACACACAATAAAAAGTAACGATCACCATCATAAGAGGTAACCGGAGTGGGGACCCATACATCACAAAATACTAAATCCAAAATATTTAGAACTTTTAAAAGTAGAAGGTAACAAATGAAGTTTCGAAGATTTTCCAATGCAACATGAATCACAACTAGAAGTATCACATTTATTAAGTAAAGGTAAAAGATAAGTAGATATCATAAACTACGAGAGCTATGAATGAGGATGACCAAGGCGTTGATGCCATATGGTAGGAAATGTGCGGACAGCGGAGAAGGCAACTTTTGAGATGGGTTGTATGCACGAAAGGTGAAAGGAGTAGAGACCACCATCACTTGGACCCGTGAGGAGGATAGTGCGTGTAGACTTGTCCTTCACAAAAAAAAAAAGGTAGATTGAAATTCAAAAAAGACGTTATTGTATGACAAAAATGTTGAAAAGAAAGTAAATTATGTTTGATTTCGGGAACATGCAATATTTTTTGTAAGGAAAAAGATTTGTTTGGAGAGTAAAGGGTGGATGAGCCAATGTGTAGAATGGGTAAACCCTTACCGTTGCCAACACGGAGATGATCCTCACCGTGGTATGGCTCAGAGGTGTCAAAGCTGGAAAGATCTGAAGCAACGTGTTGATTGGATCTAGCGGGGGAAAAATAAGGTAAATGAGGGCACCCTGTCCCCAGAACCACATTGGATCCCCATCATCCCACCCCGTTAGGGTTATGATGCCGTTAAAATACTTTCACTTAACGCCCACATGATTTGGACATCGCTAAGGATCGAAGCCGCATCTCTCAACTTCACATGTGAGTCCAAGCTGTATTGGTAACGGGTACCACTCCATCTATTGATGGATTGGTGATTGGATCCAGTGTCTGGAAGCCACGATGAAAAACCTTGTGAACGTGACTCAGCAAAGTTTGTTGAAGGTGGGGCTCTATTTCTTAAGGTGGCTAGGTCACGGTTGGAGCACTCAAATGGAATGTGACTAATACCGCACCTGTTACAAGAGCCATATATAGTATCTTTATTAGTAGCCCAACTAAATTGAGTACGATTACCTCCTCTTGTAATGCAGTTGTTGTTGTTGCCATGACCACGCGTGTTGCCACGTCCAAAGGAACGATTGTTACTAAATGTGTTAGTATAATTTGCTTGGGGAGACTGTGCTGAAAGTTTAAGTTGGAGTCCCAATTGAGCAGCCAATTGTTGAATAGCTTATATTGCCTTAGTTTGAGGTATGGGCTGACCACTAGTGGGGGGAGGGCTACGGCTACTAGTTGTAAAGGCGTGTGCCGGAGTAATGTCATAAACAGTCTTACGAGTCATGTAGTCATGATCCGCCAAAAGACCATGTAGGTCAAGAAAAGCAATCGGTTGTTGTCGGCCTCGGCCGATGAGGTGCAACTTCATCCCAAAGTATTCTTCACGCAAACCTGCAATTACAAGCATAACCACATCGTTTGCTTCCATTGGCTCACCAATGTTAGCGAGTGCATCAACATACTCTTTTGCACGAGTCAATTAAAGCTAAGAGTGTCTCATCACTTTTCATTGTAAGCTTTAGAAGCTGAGTTTTCAAGGTGTATTCCCTTGAGGATGTATGAGGGGCATATGCCCGTTCAAGGGATAGCCAAACATCCCTTGATGTAGTTCCCTGTACATGGCACAACAGAGATTGTTGATAGAATTAACATACGAACATGTGTGTCATTAGTAACCTATATCGGATGATTTGAGTTCGGTTGAGATGTTACATCTTATTTGTTTTTGCCGGAAGCTGTAGCAGTTTCAATAGTTGGTAGGGGACACGGAATTGTTCTATCAACCTTTCAAAGAGGTTGTTTGTGACAAGAAACGGTTGGAACATAATCTTCCAATAACCATAATTGGTTGGAGATAGAGAATCTAAACTTGTGGGAGTTGTGTGATGTCTTTTCTGTTTGAGAGAAGGCTGATAAGAGAGCCATTGGATTAGGATTAATTGGTACAACTAGCTGATTGTTGCAGCCTGCAGGCGTTGATTAGGGGTTTTTTTAGGGTTTAATTAAGGATGGATCGAGAATTGCTCTCATACCAAGATAAACTTGGGAATCAGTATTACTATTATCGTTGTTATGTCAATAAAGAGATTACAATATGTATATATAGATTATAGACCACACATTTACATACAAGATCCTCTACTATTGATAATATGTATATATGTCTAATATAGGTGAACCACCAAATTGATTTGATCTGAAAGTGACTACACGCCTTTCAGAGTATCCGGTATTGTATAATCTGTAAATCCCCAACAGAATTTGTAATGTGCACCTCACTTCGGGTCACAATAGGTTTGTACTTATATGGGATATGGTTCAAAAAGTATCCAGCCATAAAGGTTTACCCATCAACACATTGTATGACGACTTCTCTTATCAATACGTTTGAACAAGATCATAGACCCATGAGGAATTGTAAATAGGCGTTAATGCCTAAAACCAGCAGCAAGAAAAACATGCACAAGCATGGCTCTTAGCAACCAGTATGGTGTTTCTAGGGAAATTATAGTCTCAATGCCAGACACTATTTATATACATTTTTCGTTTGTGTACCGCGTCCAACTATGCTAGAAAATTCTATTGACTAATACTCACTACGTTGGTCGAATGACCAAGTTTGGTAGATAAAACGGTTAGCAGCCTCCCTTTATCATCAATATTGAATAATTTTAGTAAGGAAGACTCATGGATTTGCTGCAAAATGGCTGAAAATGGTTTCAAGTGTTGATTGGCTTATGCTATACTCTGCAATCCCTAGTCGGTTTCTGCATGAAATGAAATTTAGCCAGAGAATGTGATGCCAAAAAGGAAATTTAGATATAGGAAATTATAAAATGACCTGTTTTGCTCTATGAGTCCAAAAACATCAGCAAGTGAGAAATCTTCACCACGTGGCAACTGCAGAAATACAACGAGCGAGTGACGCTTATTATATAATGAGTGCTACATGAACTCGTATTAGATATTCAATCTTTGTCTTCTTCTCAACTCAGAAGATTTAGAAAATTTAGATTGACAACATGAAAATAGAAGAGCAAACTGCACAGGAATATATTCAACTTTACACCACCTGCTATACAACGTATTGGGATCTATAGAGCGGACAACAGGGTTTTTCCTTTTTTGAAATTTTACCACCCCTCACCTCTCCTAAACCTGCAACCGATTTCCATCACATGGGACACCAACGCATATAAAAACCCATATCTAAACTCACAAATCATAATGATTGAGTTGGATTTCTGAGACCATATCCATGAAGGTTACTGGTATACAAGCATTGGCCCGAATTCAGGTCATCCATCACATTAAATAGTAAATTTAACAAGTTAAATACAAACAAAAGGACTGCTTTTTGTGCAAAAGATGTAGAGTTGAATACATTCCTGTGTAGTTTGCACAAAAAAAGGCATGATAAAAGGGAATTGTCGTATAAAGTAATGAACAGATGGTACCTGATATTTAACACTCAATCCATTGCAACCTTGAGAAGTTGCTCCAGGAAATGAAGCTACAACAAATGAATCTATCATTGAGAATTTCTCTTTCGCTAACCACCATTCTGAGAATATTGGTAGCGGCAGACCACCTATATACGTCAACCACCAGCTAGTCATTTTTGAGATCCATAAAAATAAACAAGAAATATAATTCAAAAACAATTACCACTATACATTTCTAGGGAAAAAGAGTAAACCATATTCTAATAAAGCAATACAAGTAATAAATACAGTATATATTAGAAAGTACCATCACGGGCCAACTGCTCAGTTAATTGCTCGTTAGAAGAACCACCAGATCCAAGGTTATTTGTAAGGGTCCTTGTACTTTCCTCGTTGCCAAGCCAACGTCCAATCAAAATTATCATATCTCTTGACAAACTAATCTCTGTAGCTAAGGCATCTTCAGATGTTATGGAATCATCCCCCCGAATACAAACTTCAAGGTCACCAAAGATGCTCCTTGGATGAGAAGGAATGTCAAATAGCCTTTCTTGAATCATTTGACAAAAATTTTCCAAGTCAACCGAGCTAACTTCAGTAGGTTTAACCTAATGGTACACAATAAAAGAAGGTAGTTTAAAACACAAACACAAATACAGTAACAAGACAATAATCATGATTCGATCATGAATTGCGTACCTCCAATTCAAGATGATTTCCGAATCGTGTTTTTAGATGCTGTGGACTGCCGATACATCTTAGCTTCCCCCCAACCTTAATTCACATCAAATTGGATTAGTAGATGCAGGCATCTAAAACCATAGATGTCAAATGGAAAAGAAGATTACTACCATTATTCCAATTCTTGTGCAAAGTGCTTGAGCTTCATTCATGCTGTGAGTAGTTAGAATAACAGCTGTCTTTCCACTTCTAGTTGATAAACGAGATATAACTTCCCACATAAAACGCTTTGCAATTGGATCCATTCCTAGAAATCATCATACATGTGTGATATTAAACCATAAATACAAAAAAATCCTATATCTATAGCATGTAGCATGTAGAAATGGAATAAAGCAAAGAGTATTTATTACCTGTGGATGGCTCATCCAAGAATACAATAGGAGGATCTCCAATCATTGCAATTGCAACAGATAACTTGCGTTTGTTGCCTCCACTTAAAGTAAATGATTGTTTAGAGGCATGCCTTGACAAGTCAAACTCTAATAACTTATCCATTACAACCTGCCAAGTGTACCAAAAATAATGTCTCAATCAAATAGACCAATAATTTAACCACAAATTGTGATTTTTTTGAAACCACCGGGTAAGGCATACATTTTCTAGCAGGTAATCCGGGACACCTTTTATTCTTGCATAAAGCTCAAGATGTTCTTGGACAGTCAAAAATTCTAGCAGAGCATCAAACTGCGGACAATACCCAATCTGAAACAAAATTTATTCAGCAATGTTTATAACTACGAACTCTATATATATGAAGTCTGATATTTAAAAGAAATCTGAGAGAATACAATTGACGTACAAGCTGGCTAGCAGCTTTGGGGTTTAGTCGCATATCTTGACCAAAAATGAATGCAGTTCCATCACTCGGATATACTTCTCCTGCAAATAATAAAGCAACAAGATTCGGAAGGTCAAGCAACATTTGCAGGCAACTTTTAACACCATACACATATTTTACAGAAAGAGGCTGATCATTAGTCAAATATGTAAAATACTTGGTGGAGTAAGAAAATACAGGATACTTGTCGACCAAAATCGTTGCCATTTTAACTTGTACCTGATAGCATAGATAGAGTAGTGGTCTTCCCAGCTCCATTTGTTCCCAAAAAACCAAAACATTCTCCTTCTTGCACTGAGAAAGTCAGCGAATGCACAGCCACTTTCTTACCATGGTTCTTCCCTCCAGGAAAGACCTAGTATGCAAGATACATCAGCAAACTAATTGCATATTTTTAATATAAAATAATAAAAGTAAAAGTACCTTCCTAAGATTACGTAGGTAAATGATGGCTTTATCGATGGAACCTGAAAGAACCCTATTTCTTTCAGTTCGGACATCTATATCTTCATCAAGATCAATAGCAGCACTTTCTGTTGAAGATCTCAAAAGGGGTTCAGAATAGGCATCATAAACAGTTGGACTGGTTCTTCTGAAACGTCTTAGGAAGTCCTTTATAGCAAATAAACTTAATTTGTGTGGGGGAAAAAACTCAAGCCCAAGTGTCAAGAGAAAATAAATGATGCCCTGTCACAGAATAAGGGAAAAAATATTTAAGGTGATTTCAATCTACACCAAACGAATACTACTATAACATCGATAAATGACATTTAGCTCAAAAAGTAGCAAAAATATTAAAGGTCCTCAGTCAAGTAATCATAAATGCACCTCAGCAGCAAGATAACAAATAGATCCACCAGAAACATTCCACCCAAAATATCCGTTATTTGATCCAACTTTCATTCCTTGGCGTAGCAGAGCTAATGAAGCTAGTCCATCAGCAAAGCAAAAGGATGGAGATAATCTGAAAAAATTCTGGTACAATATTTTAAAAAATGTCAGAGAAACTAAATTCACTAATGGAATACACAGCCACATTTAGTATGTACTATATACTTTCAAATTAATACGGTACTGAGAATGATATGTATTGAAAAATTACAATGCATTCCAACCTTGAGAAAGGAATTCAAGTCTTGAGTTGCAGGTATGAATCCCATAATGAATGATATTACCATAAGAATGATCCCTGTGAAAAAGTGAACCAAAAGTACCACGTTCTGCAAATATAATTAAAAAAAGTCAGTATGAACAAAAAAAATTTATTCACAATGTCATGCAAAGATTTTAAACAAGTGTACCTGTGCCATGCTGTGTTCTGAAAAGAAAAAGGTTAGGCAGTATGTTGAAGATGCAATTGCAAAACCATATTCCAACAGAATGAGGACTGTAGGCAATAGAGAACCACTTCCAATGAACTGTTCTAAGCCTACAAAAACAAGAATATTGAGATTTAGGATTAAATTAGCTATCATATGCACGAATACTACTGATGTACATACTTACGGTATACTTTAAGAAATGGTACATCAAATGGGAATTTGGAGACATACCAAAGATATAAAAGAGAACCATTGCAAAAGAGGAAGGGACTAAGAAGCTTATGAAGTCCCAAATATATGTTGATATCCAATACGACAATATAGATACCTGAAGGTTAGTAACGTTGACCCAGTTAAAGACTGAATTGTGAAGCACTAATTGCTATTGCAAATGATTTGTTAACTAAAGAAGAGTTAAAAAAAACGAACATACCCCACTAATTAATTGTTGATGCTTTGCTTTTACTTCACGTTCCTGTATAAGTATTTAATATGTTTTAGCCCAAGAATAAATCCCATAAACCATTCTTTTAAGCGATACAGTGGAAAAGACGTAGAAGACGATTGGAGAATGACATACCTTCACAATAGGAACAGCAAATGAAGCAGGAATGAAAGAGAAGGCAATACTCACAATAATAGCCGCAGAAAATGCATCCAGGTCCTACAAGAATCATACAATTCAGAACTTAAATACACAACACACACGTTAGAAATTATGTTTTATTATAAATCAAGACTTGCAAGAAAGATTCAATATACTTGGCGTTGCAAACGCTGGCTTTCTGTCATTGGCAGTGGATGATTACGTGTTTGTATAGTCATGTTCTCATTAAGTGTAGCTAGCCTAAGAATTGCTGCATTCATTAAATTGATAAAGGTTGGAGCAGCATGCTGACATGTGCTATTGTGAAGAACCGTGTACCCTATACTACCGTCATCCTTCTGAGTGTGCATTACTATGGCCGCATATCTGCACCAAGATTACCATAGTGATGGTAAGTGTTAGCATTCTAGTACTATCAATCTATCATGCTTCCTAACTCCAGAAAATTATAACTTATAGAAATGTTACAATAACTTCATAAATTATGATAAATCCTGATATATGCCAAATGTATATATCCTGTTAAAAAATAGAATTGACTTGTGGTACTAAAACTCAAATTGAATGAAAGAATGATATAATTCAAAATGGTGTACCTTGATTCGTAGGATTCATTGAAGCTGGACATTAGGTATTCACTCATGGAAAGCAGGAGCGGGCCCAAAGTGGGCCCTGCTGCCTCAATAGCATCTTCTAATGTGGTATTAGGATCAGGAAACCTATATGAGCTCTCTTTAAACTTCTGGATCCAGCCCCCTTCTATATAATGTGAAACCTGTTTCCAATAGCACACAAGATTAAATGAATTAAATCATTACATAACCAACAAGATACAAACCTTTGAACAAAGATTAAAAGGATAAATAAAATAACAAAAAAGGATACCTCTCGTGCTATAGGCAATGATAGATCAAAAGGAATAGGACCACCACCACCTTCACCACTAATTAGTGGATTAAAATAGGAAGTTGTGAAGGTTATGGAGGGTTGATCAGGATGTGCCTTTAATTCAAGAAGAAGAAGACCAATAAACAAGAAAAGAGCGGGAATTAACAGCTGAAAAACAATCGTTTTTCTGTCTCTCCTTGCAGATATCCATCTCTTTATAAGCAGCGCTTTTGAATGTTTCCAGAATGTTGAGCTTGTAATGAACGAAGGGCAACAGCAGTGCACGCTCACAAAATTTAACAAGCTCAAGGCTGCAGCAAGGAAAAGAGTACAAGCTCTGCCAACCGTTGAAATCAGTATCCGAAAGATAACAATATAACTTCCAAAAAGTTTGGAATGTGATGTTTTTTCTTCAACATAATCATCACATGTTTGAGCAGGAGTAGAGTCGGGAAAAAAACTTCCTTCCATGCCTTCTTCTTCACTAAGGTCACATCCTGCAACTCTTAAGAAAACCTCCTCTAAAGTCGTGACAGATATTCCATAACTTTCTATACCAAAGTCGGTGGGGCCTTCATGTTCCAAGCTTGCCATATATGGATCTGACTTTGACATGCAGCTTTCGATTTCCCTAAACATGTTCTCAAAAGAAGCGGATGATACTAGAGGAAGCTTGAAAGAAATCTCGGTGCCAACCTGTAAAAAAACCAAGCTAACTAATCCAGATCAGCATGAACAACCATAACATCTCATATACTGTATAATTTAAGAAATAAAATCTGAGTAATACCTCGCTCACACATGTTGCTGATGGAATATGTTTGTAAACAATATCAGCAGCTGCAGAGGCCCCGGGTGAAGTCTGAAATAAGATACGCATGCTGGATGTAATAAATGTGAAAGATTAATATATTGAAACTGATCCCCAATTAGAAAACTCAAACGAAGCACACCTTCACCAAAGTAAGAGTATAACCAACCCCATATTGGTGCTTCAAGAAGAGAGAACTGCACAAAAGAAAGAAATTTTTTTTTTTATTCTAATCATGATACAACTAATTTCAGATTCAAATCAAACTAATTCTTGTTCTCACATTAATCATGTAAAAAGTAAAACTAAAAGAGAAAAGAAGAAAGAAGGGTGAGAGAAACCTTCCACAGCATTTCAAAGAACCATTGGCCATAATAGCTATCCGGTCTCCAAGTACATCTGCTTCATCCATCGAGTGTGTGGTTAATAATATTATTCTGCCTTTCTTTATTCTTTTTATAAGCTGCCATGTCAACCGCATTGAATATGGATCCATTCCACTGGTTGGCTCATCAAGAATAACAACCTAAGGATAAAAAGAATAATAAAAAAACGAGTGAAAAACAAAATAGCGAAAATACACCTCACCTTGTTCCTACACCTTACCTTACTATCTCCAATCAATGCTATGCCAAGGGACAACTTTCTTTTCATGCCTCCAGAAAGAGCACTTACAACGGTATTAAGTTTATCTGCCAACCCCACCTAATAGCCAAAGAAGATTTTGAATACAACAATACATGGATAAAAAACATTTTGATGGAAAAAACCTACCTAAGCAGATGATGAGATTGTTATCTTTAAATCAAGGGAAACAAAATAAAATAACAGTGGAAATAAGGGGACAATGTATCTTAGTACAGCTCAGATACTAACTTCATCGGCCATTTCAGTTACAATGTGCTCCAAAGATTCCTCATTCACTCCTTTTATATTAGCAAAAATTTCCAAATGTTCCTTCACCTGAGATAAGAAAAAAACTCAGGTTAAGTAATCACCCATAAGAAAGTCAAAAATAAAATAAAATGTGGTTTTAAATATACCAAACAATGCCCATAACCATAAGGCACTAATATAAGACGCTATCCGGTATATATAGTATTGAAGAGACTAGTTGGAGGCACATGCCTTGCATGTGGTTATAGGCAATCTCTCAACTACATTGGGAACATCACTTACTTGTGATAGAAGTTGACAATAAAAATATAGTCATTCATTGGAGAGATAGCTTCTTGAAATTAAAAATATAGTCATTCATTCTTTAATTCTACCTTTGTCATTTTTCTTACAGTTATGTTGAGCGCACTAGACTGGCTTCTTGTGAAGAGTTCAACCCATTAAATTAGCTAAGAATCATGAATGTATCCAATGAATGACAGATAGGGGATTGGAACAATCTCTTGATTGATTTAGTGTGACACAATAAAGTTTTCAAGACAGAAATCCATAACAAGGAGTTTACAGCGATAATTTTCATCATCTTTTAGACATTTTAAGTGAGAAGCTAAGCAGTTATCCTACAAATTCACTAAATGTAATAACTATTAATGTTACCTATAAACTTGCTTTTTCTATCTTCAACAACTTCACACACTCATCCACATAATTTCATTTACATTAGTCGTCATTTTAAATTGTATTACATGAAGGATTATTAGTATGCATATCCCTAGCTAAATGTTAATCAAGAATTGAAAGAAATTCTCGAGAACTAACAATAGGAGCTTAGTTACCGTCAACTCTAGGAAAAGGATGTCATACTGGGGGCAAACGCCTAAATTCTTCCTTATGTCATTCTGCAGAAACGGAAAACAGATAACATAATAATCGATAATAATAGTCGCTAGAACATTGAAATAAGACATAATTTTGAACAAATCCTATTTATTTATTTTACTTTGTAAATGTAAATGATAATCAATAGTATGAAGCAAAAAGTTTACCATGTCTGTTAAGATACTTTTTCCGAAAACCAAGGCATCTCCAGAAGTTGGAGCAAGAAGGCCAACGAGCATGGAGATTGTTGTACTCTTGCCAGCACCATTATGTCCTGCAAAACCAATATGTGGAAAATACATAAATTTCTCACGCAGGTCTAATATTTTGTGTATATCATTTAATAATGAGATGCGCATCAATTAAAAAGCGATGCAGGTACCTAGAAGTGCAAGTATCTGGTTTTCATACAATGTAAGCTGTAGAGAATCAACAGCACAACACTCTCCCTTGTTGCTATGATATACCTTGTGCAGATTCCTAACTTGGATGCATCTGCAACAAAAAACTAGAATTTAAAAAAGTTGCTCTCCCAAAAACCATGGATGCAAGAAAAATACCAACCTGCCATCCACCTCTTGTTGCTTCATATCTAAGCTTATTGCTTCCATTGTTGATCGAGAGGAAGAACACTTCTCTTGATAATGATTATCACTGTTACTTTCTAAACTGGAAGCAAATTGTTTACTTGTACTTTTTTTCCTCCAAAAGCCTTTTGGGAAGATGAAGTTCCATGGGTACACAAATCCATTCTCCTTGTGAAGAACCTGATAAGGTACATGTTAAAAACTATCCCTTAACACAGTCTAATGCATTAATAATCTCCCCCACAAATACACTTGATTGGATGCTCATCTTATATTGATTGCTACAGCTTCCATTGCAATTGATATGGAATGTAAGAAATATACCTTGTTCAGATAAAGGCCAATTGCAAAATACAATATAGAGTCGAAAATCATCATAACAAGACAGACTAAAAAGCACACTCCAGAAGATGCCTACAGGGTACAAACATAGTCAAATTACAAATGCAATACACGCAACATATTGAAGTGGAAAAAATGAAGAAGATACCCGCCAAATATTGCTCCAACGGAGTCCAACATGAGCACGCTCATAATCAGCAAAATTGACTGACCCTAAAGCAAATGCTGTAGGTGAAAGCAAAGAAGCTACTATCTTTACAACCCTACAAGCAAACAAAGATATTATGAACATATAAATCATTGAAAAAATTATTGCCCTGATAATTTCATTTCTCAACGACTTACATAGAAACAGCTTCATCATTCACTGTGTAATAGGGAAAGAAAGCGCCAAGAAAAGTAAGAGTTCCAACTGCTACAGCTGATTTTGCTCGTGTGAAGAAAGTAGAGATCAGAAATGATAGCATTATGGCACTGAGCCCGAACAGAAAGAAATACATGAACACCAATGTCTTATCACTGTACTTAAATAGTGTGCCTATTGTACAAACAGTGATGATTGCTGCTGAAATTGCAAACTGCCAAAAAAATATATCATAAAAAACAGATGGCAAGCTCTTATTATGGAATAACAAGTCCTTTTGATAATAAAAGAATCACCTGTACAGCATATGTAATTAACCACGAAAGATAGAATATCTCATCCTTCAGTCCCATCATGTAAAGCCCTTCCTTTATTTTCTGCTCCTGAAGTATTACAGTCCAAATCAAGCTCAGTTTAAAACATTCTGAAGCAACAAATATACATATATAATAAAGGTGGCAAGATGGGCTGGCGGGTGGGTTTGATAACAGGTCAAAATGGGCTATGTTTGAAACAGGATGGGTCGGGTTGATTCATAGACTCCTTTTTGTCCAGCTGTTTTAAAAAAAACTTAGATAATTAAGGTGGTACTTATGATAATAAAAGCAATATTATAGCAATAATAACAAAAATCTTCCAATAAAATGATTTAAGAGGTTGTATACATTAAAAACAGACTTTGGATGACTGTCAATACGTTCGGCCCATTTGACCAGGTTCCCTTCTAGTATGGGCTTATTCGAACCGTTTAAGATTAAACACAACCCTAATCAACCCATTTATAAGACCTCTAATATATAATAAAGTGGAATTTAAGAGGCATATACAGTTAACATAGAAACGATTATAAATATATCTAACCTTCTCAAAAACCGAATAGCTTATCAGGCGAGAAACTGGAAAAAGAAACCCCAACAAGTACCTATCATTACAAACTATGTCAATTAAAAATAAAGATCTTTCTGGTAGAGTATAAAATATCAACATGAATAATATTACCAAAACAACAAGCTCATGAAAACAAACATAATATTTATATATAAAGATACATACAGGACCCCCATCACCTCCTTGATGATGGACTGGAACTCATCATCAGTATATTCACGAGTTGGAAATGGAGCTATCGTTATGGTTGATGGTGTGAATTGATTCCATGGTGTCTTGAGTGGGTCCATTGCATCCTCACTTACTAAATTAGCTGCCTTTTGTTGTGCATAAAAAATAATAAATGAATCCATGACCTGTTGGAGCTGCAAAAAAAAAAGGATTTACAACCTAATAGAGCAATATAAACCTCATTAAGCAATATCCTCATCTAGCATAGTAGCATGTAAGTATATAAATCAACTTACAGAGTTCACTTACAGTTAAAAAACCGCTGTAGCCATACTGCAGAATTGGTATCTGATTAAGGCCTAATTCCAAATCATTAAGATACGGGCCATTTATATCCATGATGCTTTTTACATCTGGAAATCCTGAAAAAGCCCATGTGTGGTTGAGCCGAATGCTATAGTCATATAAATAAGGACCTTGACCATGAAACACTATTGCTCCTTTGATTTTTGGATTTGAACAATTCCTATATGAAGCGTAAATATAACTCTTCAGTTACCATATATCCAGTGAGGAGAGCTAATATATATTCAATGACATTTAACGTTTGTGCCAGAAAATACAAACAATATAGAAAGAAGGATATACTCACTTTACTTCACTGCAATCAGCATAGATATTTGATTTTAGATAGGTCTCCAGCTGTAGTTCATCTTTGTATAGTTTTGTAACCAGCTGCAAATACGGTGATAAAATCTAAAAATTCAGAACTTTACTGAAAAACACTTAAGATAGTCGGCCCGATTCAAGAGGGGCTAGTCTCCAATACAAGGTATAAAACCCAATTTTCAGAAATAAAACATAGACATCTCAAATAGAAAAGGAAACCTACTATTAATACTAATCCTAATCAAAGCAGTTACCAAACTGAACTCCTTAACTCCTCCACTATTTGTTCCTGTAGTTTCTGTGGATAACCCCCCATCATTTATGATTTTATTTCAAATGGGCCTGATTAGAGGTCTGATCAGGTCCAGCCATCTTCAAATGGGCCTGGTCTGATTTAGTGTGTCCCAGGCTCCCAGCTCCAGTATTGGGTTCGTATCATACGGACAGAGTAGCTAAACTTAAGAAGCACCTTATCATCATTAACATAAATTTTACTTATAATTCTTTCCATGAAAAAACTAAGAAAGCACATGATTCATTTGATCTGGTAAAAGATCTCAAAGCACATGATTTTAGACAATCCCAGATGCCAAAAACTTATTTACAAGATAAGAAACCATACAAACAGAACAGAACATGAAACCAAGCAAGGTTTGAAAGATAAGAACATTCGAATAACATTGAGTAATTAAAAGGCATATGAAACCAGCTAAGTCGTAACAAAATCATGAAAATGTAAGTGAAGGTAAATAAAAAAGTACAAAAACGGAAGTATCAGACCAGCATACCTTCATTAATGGGAATTTATATGACAAAACATTAATCATTGTCCTTGTATCACTCGTGTTAGGGGCAAAAGCCAAATATTCACCATTAGCCAACAATGATTCCAGCACTTGATTAAAAGTTGGGGAGATATCGCTCTTCCCCACTTCCACATATGTATCTTTCTTAATGTACCTATAAATATTTTCAAAATAACCTCACTCACAAAGAACCAGAGCACGGCAACATATTAAGCATGTTAATATTATTTCACTTGGTCATTTTCCAATCATCTTCATCAACTAGCCTTAAAGGCTATATATTTATAATCAGTTTGCACAAAGAGAATCTTTTTCCCACTAACAGTAGCAAATAAAAAAACAGTAACAATAGCAGAACTTGTGATTCTTCCGTGATTACTTCTAGAGGGCACCATTTTAAACACAATTATAAAAATTCAAAATTCTATGTATGCTTTAGAATGAAAGAGACATTGGGGTTAAAGCACATGAAAACTAACAAAGACTGTTAAGACATACGATTGAGCAGGATGGATCTTCGTATCAACTTGTGTCCTTACGGCTATTAACATCAGCATCACCACCACGGGAAGCAGAATCTGGCCACAGAAGAGAAAAACAAAATGTCACTTTTCAGTTCTTGGCTGTCTGCCTAATACATAGACGTGTCCCGACTCCTGACCATGAAAAACATTCTTGGATAAAAAGCATATCAACTATTGACTCTAGTATCATCAGCTTGTTACTTTTGGCATCCAAATGACTTGCCTGAATTATATCTCATGAATTTTAAAATTCAACATTCTTTCAAATTCATAAAATCACATTCATGTTTCCAAAAAATCTAAAAGCTTATACCTGCCATTATAATGTAATTTTGTTATTTATATCCATGCTATGGAATATCATATAAAGCAAAACCCACACCCCCGTTCTAAGATTACATAAATTCAATAAGAAAGAGCTACATTGTCCATTTCCCAACCCAATAAAAAAAGGTAACACAAAGCCCTCTCTAACACCACCACCTGCCATCCATCACTGCCGGAACTTTTTATGTGATATTTAACTTAAATTTTTTTAAGTGGAGAAACTACCTAAAACTGTTTGCCACCACATGGTGCTTGTATTATTCTAATTAATGAATACGTAAATTATACTAATGATGAGCTTTACTTACAAATAACTGCAAATCAGCTGTCTCTATCGAATGGTAGGTAACAATAAATGGACACCAAAAAACTCTTGCAACCAAAGTCATCTTTTTCCTTTATTTTTACAGTATTAAGTAACATTTTTACCTTTATACAGGACTTTTCGTATAACTGATGATAAAAAAAAATCGATATTCTAAAAACGAAAAACTATATCAAAATGTATCCAACTACGCACGTAATAGCAATGCATGTCTTACTGCCGTTCTAAAAAAAAATAGCAATGCATGTCTCGTTCTCCCAAAACTTACCTTTTTGATGTAACAAACTTTCAGTGATTAACATTTTCCGATGTAATCGGAGAAAACTACTCTTTGAAACTTTGTTATATCAAAAAGGTAAGTTTTTGAAGAGCGATACAAACAGTACTAAAACGTGTATAGTTGGATACATTTTGATATAGTTTTTCCGTTTTCAGAATATCAATATTTTTCTGATCATCAGTTACACCAAAAGTCCTTTATTAACTCAAATTTTCAATAAATTAAATATATATATATATATAACTATATTTATGTGTGAAATAATGCAAGTGATCGCTGTTCTAAAATAAAAAAAAATAAAAAAATGCAAGTGATCAAGAATTCAACGCATAGAATAATATTATTATTATTTAAATATTATTACTATTTAAATTAAATATAAAGCAAAAGGAATAAGAGAAAATGATGAAGAAATAAATTTTATAAATAAAAAAAAAAAAAAAGGAAAAACCTCAGAGAGAGTGATGTAAGGATGACGAATTTTAAGAAGCCAGTTTTTGCGGAGCATAGTTTTGAGCTGTCTTCCAGAACTGCTGCTGTTATTCATTTTCTTTTCTTCCATTTTTTAGAGCCCTAAAATTAATTGAAAATTGAAATTGAAATTAGGAGTGCATGATGACTGTGTGTGTGTGTGTGTGTGTGTGTGTGTGAGTGTGTGTGTTTTGGAAGAAGAAGAAGAAGAAGGGGGGAGGAGAAGTTGGAATGGAATTTTATTATGTTTTGGAAGTTGGCGTATTTTGACGGAGTAATGTCTACGGAGTATGTAATGTAATAAAGATAAAAAGGTAAATAATATGCCTTCAGAAACCTTTTTTGTCTTCCATTAGTTTTATTTACACTACACTACACCACACCTATAATACTATGTATATATTGGTTCTGGTTAAAATAAAACAAGTATTAAAGTAAAACAAATAAGACAATCTTATTTTCTTAACTAAAAATCATTGTGCATCATGAAAATCTTTGTGAATCATTATGTATACTCGTGTTCTATGAATCTTCGTGCATCAATTTTATCATGATCTAACGGTCAGGATCTTATCTTATTTGTTTTACTTTAATACTTGTTTTATAATAACCAACCCCTATATATATTTATATAGCATAGGGTATCCACGCAATACGGTTACGGCGGCGTCGTTAAGTGGTGTAAGGAATTGATTAGGAGAAAGGGATATATAGTGTCAAAGTGTTACTGTAGAAGGGGTAATATGAATATTTCTCATATCCAAATTATATAACTTTCGATAAGGAATTTACAATTTTTATATAATAATATAGAAGTATAGATACGTATACGTATATATCTTATATATAGTAAATATAAATATATGTATATCAGGATGTAAAGATAAACAAATTAGCTTAATTTTATATGTATATATTGATTTAATTAATAGAACCAAATGAGCTAAAGTTAAAAATAATTAAACTAGTGTTTTCTAATAATAATGGTTTGCAATTTGGAGTTTCTCGCTATTCTTTTCTCTCACTAGTCGGTTTCTTTATTCTTTTCTCATTGTTATTATAGATTAAAAAACATTACACTTTTTATTTGTTTTTTATTGTTTGATGGCTTTTTGGAATGGAATGTTCTTAATTGTCTTTTTTTTTTGTCTTGACCTACACAGGATGGCATAGAAATGGAAAAAGATAAAATAGAAGGGTTTTTTTTAAGCCGAGAAACTCATAACACCTCTGGAATTTGGTAAAGCCCACCCGAGTTCGAATCCTTGATAACGCACTAAAAAGATGGCTCTCCCACGTCTTGAATGAGTATAGCATTATGGAGACCTCCTCCTTGGTAAGGATCGCACCTCCAAGAAATAACCACTTAGGGATAAACTTCTTGACCAATGGACCAAAACCCCATTGGCAAGGGTATGTTTGCTTTAAAGGTTTTGAGGTCATAGAATAAGTTTAATTCACATGCTATGAGTTAGATTATAATTCTATCATCCAAGAGAGTCTTAATTTTTTAATTTCTTAACTACTATGATATTATTGTTATAACATTCCTAGCATCTAAAAAGGGTGGGTTTTTCTCCTAACTAATGTATGTGGGTTCATTCTCATTTCTCACTCAATTGTTTTCTTTAAACAATATAAATAAGGGGAAATAATCGGTACAGTAAGTGTTTAAAAGGAAAAAAAAAACTATTTGTTCCTTGAAATTTATTAAATGTACACACCTAGTCACTGTGTTATGAGAGCAATAGCACCCAAGCTAAATATTGCTTGCAATACGCATGTTATCCCTTATAAGTAAATATATATATATATATATATATATATCTAATTTTAAAACAAAAATATTAAAAACCTTTTCTCTATCAAGCTTTTCTTTCAAACATATATCCATTTCCAAACCCATTTATAAAACAAACACACCCTAAGATGTTTCTTAACTTGTAATTTTGTATGAGTAGAATTTTATTTTATTTTATTTTACTTTTATTATGCTTGACTTCCCAGTTGAATACTTTGATCACATCATACATGGATTTGTAATCCCTTACAGACTAATTATACCACTGATTGCATGCATTCAACATATTGAGTAGACACTTTTCGATTAGTTTTGTAATATTAAATAGCCAGTAACATTCCCTTAGGGCAGAACATAGTGGATGAAAACACCCCAGCGCACCTTGTTATAAACTAAATGCCTTTTAAATTTACTTATACATATAATTGTATGAATATTAGAGATTAGAGAAGCCAGGAAATCAAACTTAAGCAGACACTATAAGAATGATGATATGTGATGATACTAAACATGTTACCTTTTTTCCTTCTATCTCCCCAATACAATTGAAACTGATTGCCCATTTACAGATCCGCTTCCCAACCTGTCATCTTCTGTTTCCTTTGCCTCATGCCTCTCAATGTAGAATACTGGTCGTTTTGGCTCGGGTAGCTCCATATATTCATTTGTGAGCATAGAAATAACATCTGACATGGCATTGCGCGAGTAGTATGCTAGTTAATTCATATATGTGATTATTTAATTAGTTCTTTCTTGCAAAGCATTGGATAATCCAATTGTGAGAAACTATTTACATAATTGATTAAAAACCAACTTAACTTTCACAAAATGACTATTGATTGTGGTTTGAACTACTATTTATTCAAGTGAGCCCCCTGTCCTTTTCCATCAAAAGGTAACTTTTTTACTTAAATTTCGTAAAGAAAAGAACCTAATTTCATTTTGATTATTTAAAAGATTCGCTTACTAAATATTACACAAAAAAGGAATATCGTTAATTTCTTCCATTAAATGTCAATGTGGTTTGAAAACTCGTTAAAAAGTCCACGTGGACTGCAGAATTGGATCCGAACAGGGCCGGCAAGAGATTTGCTAAATTATCACGGGCTCAGTGTAGGATAAAAAATGGGGCCCATAAAATACTAATTTATATTGTGGGCTTTGTGGTTTACTTAATTTTAAGACTTTTTTATAATAGTTTTCTTTTAAGAAATTACATTTAAGCTTATTTCTAATATCTATAAATCCCTAATAAAGTATTATTATGGATTGTTTTATAATAAATACTTAGATTATACTAACATATAACGACGGATTTTTAAAAATCGGGGGCCCCTCAAAGTCGGGGCCCTGTGCGCTGGCCTATATAGCACTTACTAAGATCCTCTACTGGATCCGAAGACCCATCCATGACATAGAAACTCTTTTGCGTGTCTCCGAATAGTTTCTTCGAACTCTCGTCAACGCTTTTTAATGACGTTTTTTGATATTTCAATGATGTTGTAGAAACTATTCAGAGACATACATGAGAGTTCTCATGTCTGGTTGAGTTTTGAAATACAACTAAGCAGTCCATGTGGAACTTTTAATGATGTGTCAAAACCACGTTGACATTTAATGCATGACAAATAGATGAAACTAACTATAATCTCCTTTTTGTTTAATAGTTAATAACCCAATCCATTAAATAATCAAAACAAAAATAGGTTCCCTTATTTAGAAAAATTTAGGTAAAAAGGTGAATTTGCCCTAAAATTAACAAAGTAATTTAAAATTCTAAGTTGTTAGACATATAACTTAATGTAGGGGTGTCACATTTATCTGTCCAAATGCAATTTGGATTAAACCGATTGGATTAATCGGATTTTAGATTGTAATTTAGATTTCAGATTTGTTATTATTAACATTTGTCATTTAAACTACACGGATTGGATTTTAGATTTGTTATTTAAATTACACGGATTTGGTATTTAGATTACACAGATTTGTTATTCTATAATTTTCAAAATCATCGAATAATCCATTAAGAGTTTCACATAATAGATATAATTTATTTATAATTAGGTATAATAATATTTGATTTGGTTAAGTAGCTAATAATATAAGAAATCTTAGACCAGATTATAATCACTTCAACCAAAATTTGAAATTTTTATGGTGGGTCTACCATTGGTAAAGGATGTCAAGTTCAGTGCAAATATCACTTAAAGACAAGTTTGAAAACTCTATTTTTAATCTATTTGAATAACTTGCATTAAATCCAAATCATCTCGTATTTAAATCTGAACAACCTGAAGCTTATTTGGTTCTGATTTTGGATGAATTTATAATAGGTTGAAATCCAAATAATCCGAACCTTATATGGTTTTGATTTTGGATGAACTTATGATAGGTCAAATTCGAATAATATGATCTGAATAGTTCAAATTCCATGTAATCCATCCCATTAACACTCCTAACTTAATGCAATTTGTGTATATAAATATACTGGCAATTTGCAAGGTTTGGAAAAAGGTTGAAGGATACTCACAGAAAGATTGATACATTTATAGAGAGGATCATAAAAGAGCATGAAGAGGAAAGAAAGTCGGACACAAGAGAAGTGAAAGATTTTCTCCATATTTTACTCCATATCTTAGAAGACGGTAGCATGAGCTAAAACATTCTAAGGGGAGAACATCAAAGCCTTTATTTTGGTAACGTACTGAAATATCTATATATATACATACCTACACACACACACACACACACACACACACATATATATATATATATATATATACTAGATTAATCCCGTACGTTGTACGGTTAAAAAAATATAATTAATATAACTATTGGTTAAAATAAAATATAATAATAATTGAGAATATATTTTCCTTTGAGAACTCTATACA
>JAOXNX010000032.1:12584413-12596264 GCA_028566075.1 Solidago caesia
ATGTTTTCCATTTTCCATTTCCATTTTCCATCTCCCCCTTCCCTCTCCCTCCACATCTCCAATATATATTCTAGTTTCCCAAAATGGAAAATGAAAATAACATTTTCTAATATGAACGCGTTTTCAAAATTTTCATTTGTTTTCTAGAAAATAAAAACTCCCTCCATTTTCTAAAAAATTAGAAATAGAAAACTAGAAAACATTTTCTCCAACTAAACGCACCCTAAAATTCTTTTCTTGGTTTCATGCACCGTGTGTCAATACAGGTGATCAAATTTTGGCTTAAAATTTAGGTCATGTAGATCAAGTTGGTTCCAAAACTCAATTTAGATAGATCATAACTTTTTTTTTGAGCTATCAGGTATTGTTTTTATTGATTATTACCGTTCCTAAGGATTTACAAGTTATCCTAGATATCAAATTGGGTCTAGGCCAAACTCAAGCCTACATTAAGGCTCACTGAGAGTTCAAGCTTTCCCCTACGAGTTTGGCTGTTTCACTTGAAAGATCTTTAGAACAGATTCCAAAAAATTTCAACATTTTCCCTTTACTTCATATCTATGTGTACCCTTTATAAATACAACTTCTATGGTAATAACAGATTTACTATTAAACATCTACTTACACATATATATTTCCACAACTTTCTCTATAACAAAACTTACCTAACACACCAAGTGCGTCTCGCGACATTTTCCTGTCCTAAGGCTGTATGGGACTGTCATTCTCGGCTATCTTGATATCACATAAATGCAGTTTTCCCAAGATAATTTGGACAAACAACGCACCTCTTAGTTTGATCACGGAGGTAGCAAGTCTTCTTGTTGGAAGAAACAATAATCTGAAGTACTCTCTGTCTTTGTTGCCTGATAAACATTCAATTTTTAAAGAGTTAGATTGCCATAGCAAGTTAGAAAGTAGAAAGAAAAAGTCAGCAAGTTTTCTCTAACCTACAGACAAGCTGAAACCATTAAAGGTTCATTTTGAAAGAAATTCATGGCTTTAAGAGCATTGAAAGAACCACCCTTTATGTATGTATCAGATGGCTAAATGCCTAAATCTTTATACTGGAACATTGAAAAACCTAATTCACCGTAATGGGTGGTGTTGCCAAATCATTATAATATATTGTAGATACACATAAGGGGCGGTTATGGTCAAATTCATTGAAGAAGGAACGTATCTTAAAATATAAGTACATCTCAAGTCTTAAAGTTACCAGAGGAAGGACATGAATGAGTCGATATAATTTTGTTTTATCTCAAAGTATTACTTCATAAAATATCTCAATAAATCGAAAAAGAGGTTTTCGGTAATCAATCCTATCTAATCGGCCTGTTTCTGCACATACTAAAAATGGCCCATTTTAAAGCAAAATTAATTTTGACCCGTTACTAAACCCACCTGCCATACTCATCTTGCCACCTTAACAAAAACCAATCAAAAACCAAGCATGCATTCAATACTTACAACATGAAACAAAACAGGCACATATATACATTTCTGATCATAAGGTACTAACCTCCATGGGCTGAGAAGATCTGGTGCGGAGAGAAGGGACAAGGGATGACCAGAGAATCGGGTCTGTCATAGGGTCAATAGTATTGTAGTTGGTCAGAAGCGGTGCTGACAAAAAAGGAGCCAAGGGGTATGTATTTCTCTGAAGAGAGACTCCTCCACTTTCCAACCCTTGTGCAACTCCAAATCCTTCACTTGCATCAACCTGACTTGATTTTTCAACTGCCTTACCATGATCCATTTTGTTGATGTTATTTTTGTTTTCATTTTCGTCATTCTCGATGTCTTTTTCTTCCTTCTTAGAGGCTTTCTCTTGTAAGCTTTTGTAGGCTGCAGATCGTGACAATATACTCATGGCAGATACTGAAGACCTTTTGTGTTGTTTTCCTTCAGGGGACACACCCAAACGAGGTAGTTGATAGGGCTCGGTGGGTTGAGTTACCCACTCTGGCGTTTTAAGGTCACTTCCAATGTCCTCGGAACTACCTTGGTTTGTTTCCTCTGACGATTTTCCATGAGATTCAGCTTGACGGAGCTTGTTGGGTCCCCACCACTTAATGTATAGTGTAAGATCGATTTTCCTATCCATACAAAATCCACTAACATATTCGCTCTCAATAGTTGCATCATTACCTGCAGTGTAGTAAGTTAGATGAACAAGTACTTTAGAAATGGACTATTAGGGGTGTCCAATGTATAGGGGTGGTGCATGGGTCAAACAAAATTTTTGATGGGTTGAATAGGGTAGACCAGAAACATTTTTTTGTTCATAAATCAGAGAAGATAATTATATTATTCCAATAGTATTCTAAATGTTTTAATTAGTTGATTTAGCAGGTTTTATGCATTAAAAATTACACTCTGGGTGACGTTCGACCCATTTGAACACACTTCAAATATTTAAGAATATTCTCAAAATTTTAATAAAACGACTTACGAGTTTTTATGCATTACCAAAAATCTAGGTGACTATGAACCCGTTAGACTCATCTGACTCATTTTCTTTAGAGCCATTTTTAATCCCTTTGACCCATCAAGATGAAACATAGCTTTAATCAATTAGTCATAACTCATAAGTACATGGGGTCAAATTTACCATTTTATGGTCTACTCATGAAACCAAACATAGCTGTGGTTTCTGGTTGATAAATGTGCTCGAATTACTTGAAATCTATATGCTTCTAAATTATATCTTACCATGATGTGTGCTATTTTGGTAATCAGCTCCAGAAATACGTCCCAAGGGCGAGTCCCATCTGGTACTGATTTATAGGACAAAACAGAATCCGAAAAATATTATAGATGATACAAAACATTAATTATGGGATGGTAGCAATTGATTAATAAATCTCCACTGTTTGTAGTCATAATTAGCAGGTTCTGATTTGTTAAATGATTCACAATAAAGAACTCTGTCAACAACCCTCGGAGATATACCAATACTTATTGCTTTCGCGGAGAAGTAAATATAGACCAACAATAATGGGCTTAACTATCCGTTGCTCCTTTTTGGAGAAGACATTCTGAATGGTTAGTTAAATTCCTTAAGTATAATAAGCACATACCTGGAAACTCCACGACATTTAGAGGTTCCCCTTGAGAAGCCACTACCTTTTCTGCAGAGATCATGTAGGAAATCAGGGTAAGAGATCAGGCAGAGGACGTTGTGCACATGCATGTATTAGTTGCATTGTATACCTTCGGAGTGATGCAAGGTAATCTTCTCTTGATAGATTTTGCATCTCTTCAAGGTCTCTTGTGTAGTCTGTGACCTGAGACCAAATGTATATTCAGTGCGTGGAGATAGTGACAACTGACAAACCACCACATATATAAAATTAAAATTTCAATACCCTGAAGTAACATATGGAATCAAGATAATTTTCTCATGTTAAAGTAGGAAGTTTTATAAAACTTATACTTTATGATTATAAATCAATCAACACAGCACCTAAGAGTTGGTACAAAGCTCTGGCACCATATACATATGAAAAGTTCTAACCGGGAAATTAATGAGTGTCCCAGGACCCCAATACTTTAAGGCAGCAAGATCATATGCTCTAGCAGCAGCTTCCTCATCATCATATGCACCTAAAGACATGTTTTTTGTTTGCCCAAAAGAGATTAAAAGTGAAAGTAGACATTCTTTATTCAAAGAATTAGGTTTCAAGAATATAGCGAATTAAGATCCTTACCTAGGTAAACTGTTGAAAGAGATGTCAACAATCATGCACATAACCCATACATAGGAAAATAGGAACCATGTTAGGAGCTGTAACACTTGATTTGTGCATTTAATAAGGAGAAACATATTTTTTTTCACATCTCTAGTAGCAAATTTACATAGAGACAGACACACACAAGTATACAAACACACAAAGATAGGAATAGACCTTGCTTGCCCTTCTTATTCTGATTTTGATTCCATGTACTTTTATCCCATAGATGTGCTTCATAACGACCAGTCCATCTATGCCTATCATGCAATAATATTAACAACACATGAATCAGAACTCTGAAAAAGAAAATGTAAATATAATAATCTTGGCAGGGAAAACATTGATATGGCTGTAACAGAAATGAAAGAAAAGGCTATAGTAGAACTTGCACAATAAATAACAAAGTAGAACACGGTTATGCTGTTATTTCCTTCGAACTATGAACAAATTGAGTTGCTTTATTTGATCATTGACATATGAATGACGAGGTCCTGCTGATGGATGAGACACCGGGATATACATGTGGTGGTTTAATCGTCTGCAGTGTAGGCCTTCAAATGAGCCAGCTAAAAGTGAAAACTTATGCTAACAAGAGGTTATTAGGATATATCCCTGTCAGTTAGGTGTAACAAAGGTAGATACTGAAAAGAGATTTGCCACAGTGATGAACTCTACATGAGTTGGCGTTAGATAGCGGTGCTTGTACGGATGCTATACTGTTCTCCAAGGTTATGTCGGTTGGATCCACTATCTTACAATTTATTTTGGTTTTTACTTTTGGCTTACCCCAAATACTTCAAAATGTCAATTTGATCTAGAAATAGTAATTCACATTTGGTTTTACATCTATTCATTGAAGAGTAGTTCACCCGTGTATTCATGACGTGTCTACACACATTAGCAACATTTTCTATACCTGGACAAATTACAACATACTATCCTAACACCTATCAAACTTCTACAGAAAAAGCACCACTAAATTATGGATGCAAACGAGTCAATCAATTATCAAGCACTTCGAGTTTAAAATTCAATTCATGCTCCATCAATTCAAACTTGCCTCACATATATTCAACCTATTCGAACTTTCAAATCAAACTTGGATACTACATTAAGAAAACTAGTAGAACTACCAAATCGGAGCGCGAGCTTATAGCCTGTCATTAATAGCAACTATAGCTAAACTTATCCTAAATTAACAAGCATTTACACAAACTTAATCCATACAATTCAACAATCTAAAACTATACATATAACCTAATATACATACACACATACATATATACATATATATACACAATATATGTCTATATATGTATATATACCTAGTAACGCCGCGGTAAATCGAGCTACGTTTTCCGGCAGCACAAGGAGGCATTTTACTAATCCGTTCCTTAGCGGTACAACCTCTACTATCCTTCTTCATTTTCTTAATTCCTTTATATTTCACCATCAACTGCTGCTGCTGACAACTATTCACCTTACCTACCGCCGTCGCCGTGGCAGTCATCGCCGCCGCAGCATCGGAAGTCTCACCGCTTCCTTCCGATTTCATCACCGGATCAGAACTAGAAGCAGTCGCCATTGAAGCTTAGTTAGTTAGTTAGGGTTTCAATAACTGTGTGTGTGTGTGTGTGTGGGAGTTAATAGTAGTGAGAACAGTGGGAGGGGGGAGAAGATGAGAGTGTGTGTGTGTTATGGAAATGACGAAAATGCCCTTGGGTTTTGTGAAGAAATTGATGTGTAACGGCTAGAGGGGGTAAGAATGTAATTTAGGTGAGTGTTTTTAAAATTGAAAAAAATAAAAATAAAAATGTGAGTGTCAGGTGGGTTGATTGATGTGGCGTCAGCAGAACACGTGGATTGTAAAAGTTTCATAAAACTCTGTTCTGACATGGGAAGTCGGGAATCTTATTTTGGTGAGTTTTGACTGTGGAAAACAAGAAAGGATTAGTTGTCGGTACATAAAACGATAAAAGCTAATACCTCAATTTTTTTTCAATTTTTTAAATTGTCGGTGTCGTGAGCCATCGAATATATCGAGCCGGATCAAAATTAAAATTATTAAGCTATTAGGGTGGAAGGAGTGTCTTATCACTCGTCCCCACTTTTCCCCGTCATTTATACTAATTCCTATCTTTTTACCATTTGCAAAAAAAGAAAACAAGAAAAGACAAAAAATATTAAAAGAAAAGGTGGAGATGAAAACGGTAATGGTTGTGACCACTTTGCTCCCACCTATCAGACGCCTATAAGGCGGGGTGGTGTGCAATTAGGCAAAATCCGATGACCACTTTTTTCCCCGATACACTCCATATACCCTTATAAAAAATCATAAATCGAAAAGAACCTTTTAATCCTTATATCACATAGATATCTACATAAGCCCTTGGTCCAATCCATTATGCACGCCAACTTATACTAGGATGAAAAGTTGCTTGTTGTTAGCCACAGTCGTTGCAGGTGAACCCTCATTATCACAGGCGATATATTGTTTTCACCACGTTTGTAGCTAAGCTAATACTCCTTCTTTTTCAAATTAAATGTTCATGTTTCTATTTCGAAATATTCTAGAATAGATGTCCATTTTTATTTTTAATCGTTCAAAAGAGATTTTAGTAGGTATAGACTATATTTTATTAGCGAACATTATTATAATATTGTATATATGTAAAACTATGTGTATTTTTTAAGTGAACATTTTCTTGAGATGGAAGAAGTATACAGTATTAGGTCATCTCCAATGGAGAATACAGTTTGCCCAAGCAAACCGGCCACCTCAGCAACACGTTAGCAAACTGTTCCAGCAAACTGAATCAACATACTGAACTTATTTTACTTACAACCCAACATACTGAAACTCAATTTGCTCATGCCACATCATCATCCATATAACATTAAAAAACACTATATTAAATATACATATACACATATATGTTAAAAAAAACAAAATAAAAAATGAAGGTGGCCCACAAGTTTGCCCAAGCCTTCGGTTTGCATGAAAGCAAATTGAACAAACATATTGGCAAGCAAACTGGCTCCGCAATGGAAACAAACTGATGTTCAGTTTGTCCAGTCAAACAAACTGAGAGGCAAACTGTCTATTGGAGTTAGCCTAACGACTATCCTCGTTTTGTTATTGTAAAAACTTACTATTTAATGTACCAAACTTTCAGATATTTGCTTTCATAATCTAGTAAACTTCTCTTAATTAGTCGCATATAACCCATATAATTTTAACTTCTGTAAGACATACTGATGGTGTAGTCATAAATTTGTGAGATCGATCATCAATAAAACCGACACCATGTAATTCGAACTAATTAAGATTATTAAGTTTATTTATCCAAAATTATTCCCTTGGACTCACATTTGTGAGTGAACTAATTAAAACGTTTCTCTTGAAATGAAATATCTACCTCTCCTACTAGAGGAGCTTTTGCTATGACATAAGAAAATCCTATTTGTCAAGTGCTTAAACCATCCACATAGGATTATACACACAATGTATTATGTCTCTATGTGTGTTTTGTATACATATGTACGTATCTGCGTATATGCGGGTGTTTAAAATTTGAATCTGTCTATCTATCTATCTATCTATCTATCTATCTATCAGATTATTCAGTTCCTAGACAATTAAACTTCTTTCTCCTTCTTTAATCCTCAGATACCAAAAATGAATCTTCATTTTTTCTATTCATTTCTTCTCCTTAAGGATTCACAATCAAAATCTCATATGGCATTTTTTTTCATCTGAATCTTCATTTGAATATATATATATATATATATATATTATATCAATTTGTGAGTTGATTTTGTAAGTAATCTTAGTCACTTCTCCTTTTTTTCTATATATATATATATATATATTATATTGTGTGTGTGAGAGAGTGATTGTGTTTATATATATTTGAAGGCTGTTTCGTTAGTTGTTGTTGATAATGACGATGATGATGTTGATGATTATCGAAAGAAGAACTATGATGATATAATATATGTGTGGATTCGGCCCATATCTTGGCGGGCCAATCCGGATGGTATTTGATTATGCAACCGGTGTTTGCAGCCATGGCGGTGTCTGACCATCTTTCATCCGACTTCCATAACCTACAGATCTGAGCCTTCTTCCTTTTCATTCAAAATTGTCCCGTCTGAATTGAAACAATCAGCTCGCCACCATCAGCTAGGTTTCTTGAAATTTTATTTATTTTTGGGTAAAGGTTTCTTGAATAGTTTTATGGTGTTGTTGATCAGGTTTTGTTTTATGCGATTCGAGTTTAGGATTTTGATATAATATCAAGTTTGTGTCTTCTTTGCACCTTTTAAGTTAGATATGTGTTTACCCATTTTATTTTATTTTTACAATTAAGGTTATGGTAGTAAGATTGTGGTTTGCCAAACTAGCCAGCCACTATCACTAATGGTATCTTTGTATTGTGGGTTTATCAAATCAGGTAGTTTTATTATTTTTTCATTTATAAACATTTGCACAATACATGTTTGATGAAATGTTTGAAAGAAAACCTTTCGCTGAACCTGTTAATCCTTGATTTTATGATGGTACGATATATATGCTCTTAAAAAAAAGGGTAATGGGGGGAACCCTAGCCCCGGTACCACAATTGGATACCCATCGAGTTCTCGAGGTTAACTTTTTCGCCTTTTTTTCATTTATAGTTATAGTTATATATTATATATTCTGCAAATATAATTTTACCCAGGTAACTTATATAGGATTGTTGAATATTGTTTATGAAATGCAATTATAGATGTAGATAATGAGACTATATTGTTTTGGGTTGCCTATGTGAAGTGCTTTTGCGTTTTTAAAAAGCTTACACGTGCTTTCAAGTGTTTGGATAGAACAGGATAATAGAGCACTAAAGAGCTTTTATATAACTAAATTGATTTTTATGTTACAAGTTTGTTGCATTTAACACTTATAGTAAATTTAATCCAAAAGGAGTTATTAAAATATCCCTCATATTAGAATTGATGTAAAAGTCGTTGTAGGTAAAATTCACACTCAAGGTAATCATTTCACACTCCAAAGTATCAACAGGCTTTTTGGTAGGAAGATAAGTAGTTCATATTTCACACTCAATTGTTATTGTTTGTTATCACCGTCAATGTCTACTTAGGCACATTTTGTTCAAATGCGTATTGCTTTTTGTTTAATGAAAATGGATTTGTCTAAATAAAAATGCATTCAAATGCAGGTGCTTTGGAGATGTGGAGATGGAAAGCAAATGTTGGGGTCATTTAGTCATTTTTATATTGTCAGACCAATTTCATTAATTTGATGCCTTTTGGTTATGTTGATTGCATGGTACACCATAAAATGATAAAGGTATGCATTTAGTCACATAAGATTATGTTTGCGGTCCAATCTCATAAGTAGTTTCTCTAGATATTATAAGCTATTTTGTTATGAGCCAGAAATTGCTTGGTTGCAAGCAGCAGAGAGGCTGCAGAAAATTCCCAAAGGCGAGCTGCAGAAGCTGCATTTGAAGTAAAGCGGAAGAGAGACCTTGAAAGGGAAGCAGCTCGACAAGCCTTATTGAGTAGATAGAATTGGACATGGTAAATATGTCATAATAATGGTATCTACTACAGCTAGGATGCTCTTCAATTGGTATTTAGCTACAAGAATAGCAGGTATGGTCACCCTTTTTTATTTGTAATTTTATAGGAACGTTTGATTATTGGTCCTGTATAAATTCATAAAGGGCAAATTGTATTAGTATCTTTGAACGTGTTAACTTTTTTTTTGACATAAGTATAACCTTTTTTTGACATGGTAACAGTTAATCTGGAAGTTGTTGATGGTAGAAAGGATTTGAGTGATGACAATAGTGGCGGTTTAGGTAAGTGTAAATGCGGGTGAAGACATAGCTGATAAGTTTAATTCACTTACATTCTCATCCTTACTTTCTAAAGTGACCTCTTTTAGTGCATTATTTTGATATCTTAAGTGTTCCTATGTGTATTATTCATTTGTTCTCAGCTGTTCATATAAAGGTGTATCACTATATGTATGTTTACCAACTGCATGTTTCCTTTTTGGATATATCCACTAAATAGTTTAACTTGGCATGTTACACATGCTCCCACCCTTATGAAACTTCTATTGTACGGTTTGACCATATATGTTTGACTATCAAGTTTTATCCGTGTCTTGTCTTTGCAAAATGCAGCTAGGAAGATCAAAGTGGAATGGAATTGTCGGAAGATGGGGGATAGTATTTAAAGCTGAAACACCTCTTGGAAGTGTAGGTCAACCATCTTTTTCTCTTCACTTTTGAGACATTAAGCCTCGGGATTCTTCCTCCTATAGTTCAAGGTGAGTTAGTATAGCTTTGGCATTTTTATGGCAATGAGGTTAGAACTAATTCATCCTGGAATACCATAAGATCGTTGAATAAAATTGGACAATACGAGTATTATGACCTTGGTAATGTCAATAACAAACCATGAGTATGGATTAGACCGTGTATAAACGTTGTATATTTTGTAGGATCCTTTATATGGGTTTATTAAGCAACAATTTTTCATGGTTGAAATTTCGTTTCTAATTGTTAAGTAATAAGAAATAAGATAGTGGTGTTGTTTAGGCGCAAATCTATGAAAAGCACACAAAAAATACCACCCGGGGCAACGCCCGGGGTATTATACTAGTTTGAAACAATTTAAGAGGTTAAAAAGATTAAGAAAAATATTGTACTATAAAGTTTTTTTAAAACAAATCAATATACTTATTACAGTATTAATTATTAATGTTTAATTATTAAATTTGACGCTATTAAAAGAAAGGGAATTAAACGCGTTATCACTCTTGCGACGCACGTGCAAGTTTTGTGCTATCTCGTGGGTGAGGACCCTACCCATTTCATCCCTAGAGATTTTGTGCGAATTACGACTATACCCTTCCAATTTTCTACAAACTAAAAATTGTTTTGGTGTTTATTTTCATTTTAGAATGCATTAAAATAAATGTTCATATTCAAAAATAAAATATTAACTTTATCATTTTATTTATAGTACAACCTTTAAGATGAATGATTATAGGAGTTTGTACAAAAGATAAAAATATGATATTATAATCTTGACGGGAGCCGAAGGTTACCAATGATTCCATCTATATTAAGACTGAGCTTTTAACAACACTTATTCGTTTGCAACCCAATTAATACAAATATAATATAAACAGAATGAGGTTTCATTTTACAATCAATTGGTGATGAAATGAGTAACCCTTATATACATGTTCATAGTTTTTTCAACTTCTAGTGTAAGACTTGAATTTATACCTAACAATTATCATAACCCAATAAAAATAATTAAAAACTGTATGTTAAAAAATATTTACAACCATGACATTTACGCTAATCCCATGCTAGTTACTAGTTATTCCTATTTCAAACTTCAAACACTCGTATATTTGTGGATCAAAGTTATACTCTTTTGTAATATGATTTCTTAATTTGAATTGTAACATGTAGTTTAATTATAAGTAGTGATTTTAATTTAATGTGTATATAACTTAAGGGTTGTAATCAAATAAAAAATAAAAAAATATTGAAATATAAAGGACAAATCTTAATTATTCATTTTTCTAGATCTAGATATAGTTTGTCTCTCCTCCCTTTCCCTTTCTAGTTACAAACACATTGTGATTCAAATACGGTGATTAGAATCGGGCTTTGCCCTCAGGCCGGCTCTTAGCCAAGATTGAAGGGGCCCCAAAACAAATTCGATACACGATATACATGAAGTAGGTGGCGTAAAGTTAGAGACTAAACTTTAGGATTTTTGTTTGGACTATTTTTAAATGATAATGTGTTAACAAAATATGATTGAATGTCTTTCGATTGTTACTTGATTAGTTGAACGGTAAATTTATCGACTATTATTGTAGGGGCCTATTTTTTTTTTCTTTTTGATTTTAAAGGAAAAACTAGTTTTCAAATAAACAAACCACTATAAGGGGGGAAGGAGTCACGCCGGGTTGCCAAAGGGTATGCCCAGACCGCCGGTGACCACCGCCCCGCCCCCGACGGGTTGGCTTTAACGGGCTGGTGGGCGGGCTTTGAGCCCTCTGATGAAGCCGG
>JAOXNX010000032.1:12596364-12607404 GCA_028566075.1 Solidago caesia
TCGCACACTTCTCACTTTAAGAGCCTTCTCACAGTAAACTTACCCTATATATATATATATATATATATATATATAGGAAATTAAAAAATTTGGGCCTTTAAAAAATCAGGACTTGTACGGTCGTCCATTTCGCCCTATGCCTATACCCTATGACGGTTTTGCATTTCATTGGATCCTCCACCCAATACTTCCATTACAGGCCTTTTTTTTTTCTAGAAATGAAGAAAGCATTATTATTGGGTTTTCCAACCTTCTTTGTTAAATTCTCTTTAGAAAAAAAAAAGTTTTATCAATAATTATATATCAACTTAAAATAACAATAATTTGCATAACATGTATGTCAACTTGTCATAGATCGATATTGTCACATAATAACATGAGATATAACAATCATTTGAACGATATGAAGCAAAGCCTAAATGAAAACGTATTAATTTTATATGAAAACATACCCAAAAAAAAAATGAAATGTAAAAGAAACAAACCGGGAACAAAACTCAAAGAAAAAAAAAACAAAACAAAACACAACCTAACAGAAACTACAAATCATATAACATAGTATATAATAATATGCATAACCTTTATGTTAACTTTTCATACATATTGTTATATGCCAACATAAGATATAATAATAATTTGCACACTTATAAGAAGCAAAAAAAATATAAATGATAACTTTATACAATTAATTATAGAAAGTAAAAAACAAATGAATACGGAGTCACTTTCTTTTAGTAGACAATTGTTGCACCATAGCTGCTCAGCCAACATGCTGACAGCCAAAACAGTGGATCTAGAGACAAAATCAGATAAGACTACAAGCTAGACTGATCCACTATACGATAAATAGTGAATCTAGAAACAAAATTAGATAAGACTGCAAGTTCACAAATGTTAAAATAATGGATCAAGAGACAAAATCAGATAAGACTACAAATTTACAAATGTTAATAATTAATAATAATAATTAATGTCTTTCTAACTTTAATTTACAAATGTTAATAATTAATTTACAAATTTACAAATATTATTTGCTTTTTTTTTAGGAAAATGTTAAATGCAGCCCTTAGGGCTGCACTTAACGTGCATAAAAAAGTTATACTTTCCATATCAAAAGTCCATCCCCTGAATTTTATGGTAAGTGTATAACTATTTAATGCACCTTATATACAGCCCTTAGGACTTTGTTTAGCAAAACCTTTTTTTTTTTTTATCACCAATGACTTTCTATCTTTAATGTCCAAAACGTACGTATTAAAAATTAATGAACTTCTAGTCTTTGTCATGTTCTAGCTAAAGTCTTTGTCATGTTCTAACTAGATTTATAAATAGTTCAATGTTTTACATAAGTAAGCTACAATAAATAAATAAAAAGTGACTATAACCAAAAATAATGTAATAATAGTTTATAGTAGCTTACTTATGTAAAACATTGAACTATTCAGGTTATAACAAACTGATAAACCTAAGATAGATTTTTACATAAATATGTTTATTGTAGAAATTAAGTTTCTATAATTTGGTAAAAACAAATTCAAAATTCTTCTATGAAAAAAATCGAGTATATATATTGAAGATTTAAAAAAATTACATAGATGATGAATACATACACTCATACAGAATCAATTCCAATGGTTTGATACACATTGGACCCAAGTATATGCAAACAACGATGGGACTCAAGCCACAAGTGAAACCTTTCGATCTCGAGCTAGTCATGTAGAACATCACGAGAACGTGAAACAAAACACTTGTTTGGAGACCAGGCCAATATGTAACCGAACCTGTGACGGCTGGAACCAAATAAGTACATGCTGATTTGTTGAATGCAAACAAGTAACTGAACAAGAAAACCTTTCTTGTTCTCGTGCTCTCTCTAGTGTTGATATTTCTCTTCGCTACTCACACAACTCGTGGCCATCAGCGCCCGAACAATGATGAGAACGTATAGACAGGTCTTCAACCAATAGAACACATAACTACAAGCAATGGCTTTTCCTAGCCCAAACCAACTAGAATCTAACTGAGACAGTGATAACTCACGTGGACTTTATAAACTGAACTTTTCTTTCCGGCCACCCCTTTATCCCATCTTTCTTACGAGTTATGAGCGTTACTGCTACTGAAAAGTCTCTTAAAACCAACAGAATGACCCAGTAACGTTGCATTCCATCGGCTTTTTTAGCAGCATTAGCATCAATGGCTTGGCTTTTAGGACTGAAGGAAGAATCCTAGGCGCTATTGTCCACTAAGCATTCGCTTGTTAGAAGCTTGGGCTCATTTTGACATATAACAGTATATAAATTATCTTTGTTAATGAATCAAAGCTTTTATTAATTATATTTGTTTCAGGATAGACGTTAGCCACAAATTAGTGGTACCGTCACCATATGACCACATGGGCCCACAGATGAAGGTTGCATGTCACATGTTCAAACCTTGCCAAAGGCAAGTGGAGAAACTATATCTTGTGATCCATGTGTGTGAATAGTGAGTCACCAGGCATGAGTTCTATGCGGTGTGCGCTCTGGGTATCAAGACGGTACATGGGACCAGAGGGTTCCCACCCATTTACCTTTTTAGCCACAAATTAAAACCTTTATGGTAGCAACAGACTGCCGTTAACCGAAATGAGGCTAACCACTATATGAAGTTCCAGGTTTCTCCAAAATATTAGGATTTGACTAACAAGTATAATCCTAGACAAATTATACAAATTTACACGACTGAAGTTGGAGCCAACGCACAGCTGTATCATACACATTGCAGTCTTTGTCTTAGGCTTCCATATTCTCGGAACACACTCGCACCCCCAGTCCGCCAAACATCCATCAAGAAACTAGGTCTGCACCCTGACATCTCCAGTCTCACTTTTACATATTACAAGGTCAAGGGTTCAGAAATTTATATAGGTTTCACGACTTGCACCTTCTATCTTTCAATGATCCAAGTTCCGGTTTTGTTGAATCATGGCCTCACAAGGTTGCAACCAGCATTGTACTGGACAACGAGAAGCATCAGTTGACCTGATTTGTTGCAACCTTTATACGCATGATTTTCTTCTCAAGCACTCTGTAAAATTCACAAGGAAGATTAGACATTCTTAAGCATTGTATTTCTGTACACCAAAAAATAGTACAAAAGAATACAGGGTTCGCATTGTAAACAATGTAGACAGTCCAAGATTATATCCTGCCATCTTGCCACAATGCAACCAGTTTGAGTCACAATTAAGTTAGCCATCAGAGTTTAGGAAGGTAATTTGAAGGAAAAAGAACTATATGACAGCTTTAAGTTTTTGTCAAAAATATAAGAGGTGGGCAATTTCAACCCATTTACTTATGAAGGAATCGATTTTGTTTCTGTTTTAGATCTAACGGGTTTAATGGCTAAAGTCAATATAACTTGGCCAAAAAGGAAACGAGCGGAATGAGTCAAAGGTGACCCAAAGTTTATTAACTGGTTGACCCGGTCTGTTTTGACCCATTCCACCCACCCCCTAATCAATTTTCACCACCTCTAAACTAAATAGATAAAAGCAAGAAGCATACCGACTCTATCTTGAATGATAACAGAAAATTCACGGCCACTGCTTTGTGCAAACGCAAGTATACTTTGATACATTTCATTTGAAGGCGGAACTCCAGAATCCCCCATCCACTCCATTACCTGTTATACCCCAAGAATGATATATAAATACTTAAATAGTTTACTAACAATAGTAAGATTTACAAGGTGGGTGACCCATCAATCAACAGGTTGTGGGTTCCTAACCCTTGATAGATATAATGTGGATGGCTGTGGAATACTTGCCTTTCGAAAAAACATTCACAATATTAAATTAATGAATTTTGCATAGGCAGTTTCAGTAAATGCTAGATAAAGTTTGAGGAGGTTACCTCAAGGTACTTTCTCCAACTTCCAGCAGCTAAAAGATTCTTTAGCAACACCGAATAAGTAGAGAGGTTGATTTCAGCACCTGTTGCTACTATTTTAAAAAATATCTGCATAATACTGGGGAATCATGAGATGGATGGCCTACTGATTATGATGCTAATAAGTTTCTTAAAGTGTAAGTGTAAAAGGCAATCACCTTCATCATGGTCTCGGTCTTCCCCAACTTTCCAATTGAATGCAGAAGCTGATTCAGAAGTCCAACAGACATTACACTGAAGGATGGCTCCATCATCTCAGTTAGTTCAATCGTTTTCCTCCAATCTCGCAAACTAAAATCAGATAGGTATATTACTTATGGTGAATAAGGAGGAGCATTTGACTACAAGAAAAATGACCAAAAAAAAGGTGGCATTTGGACCCATTTACTGATGAAAGGGTTGATTGGGGTTATCTTGTGGGTTGAATAGGTGGGATTTAAAATGGTCAAATGACACCCGTAATGTAGCATTTAATGCAAAAAAACATGTAAATCATTTTACTCACAACATAAGAGAATCCTCAAAAAATCACTCTCTAATTATTGGTAAAAGTAAGTAATAAGTGTTTCGGGTCAAGCCACCCTGACCCATACCAGTTCCAATCCCAGCCCGGTTTGGCACATTAACCAACCCAAATAACCTGCCAATCTAGCCACCTCTAGAAGGTACAACCAACCTTCCATACGTCATTTTTTTCACCCCCTTATATGTTTTCTGATTGCATATATAGAACTTACATACTACAAGCAGACAACATCTCAAAGTAGATGGTGTCATTCATTGGTATCTTCCTCTCCTGCATAAATTCAGCTATGACGAGAACTTTAGCAGGTTGGTTCCCTTTATTACAAGCTCTCATTAATGCGGAACAAGCTATAAGATCTGGCTGAACACCGTTCATCTCCATTTCTTGGAACAATGCAAATGCTTTATCCCATTTCTCTGCAATAAAACATACGCCTTAACAACTTACTTCTAAATACCTGGTGGCTGTTAGAATGTGCACTTTGGAAGTGATCATCTTATGATTATGACTTCAAATTCTAATGTTCAGTGGTTTTATGGTATTTGCAACACTGATTATCAAACAGTTAAGTAAAATAACTTGTATACCTAAAAACCATGAGATTGTGAGCTTGTCCTGCCTGGGACAAAGTTACAATTGTGTGTTAATATTTTCCTTTCAAACAAGGAAAAGACATATATACCCTTGTATTGTCTATTACTTCCTTCAGTAATCAAAACTTGTCAGAGACTCTAACATCTACAAGCGTGATACTTACAAATTCAAAACATGCAAACAATATTTTCTGCATCATGTTTAATTACAACCAAATATCTGACTAGGATTACTCCATATCATGAAATCACTTTCAAAATGCACAGCTAAATGACCCTTTAATAAAAGGCGTGGTTTAAATGTAAGAACATTACCTGAAGCACTATACGCATGTAGCATTGTTGTATATGCAACAACATCAGGACGACCATGTGTCATCTTCATTTTTGAGAACAATGACTCCGCTTCGGAAAGATGGCCCTGATTAAATATATGTGAATTATGATACGGTTCAGTAATTTGGTTAAGATGATAATTTTGCATGAAGGCGTAAGTTTTCAAAGAACTTGCCTGTTTACTATAGACGGAAATCGCAGATGAATAAACCTCATTGGACAAGGAGATGTTCAAATCCACTAATTCTTCAAGAAACTCAAGAGCTTCAGTATATTTTGACATCTTAGAACAACCACTAATCAGAACATTATAGGTAACCGAGTCAGGTTTAACATTCTTTTCCCTCATGGACTTATATAAAGCTACTGCTTTATCATAGTCTCCTATGTTCATATAACTCCCAATAGCAGAATTATATGCAACAGTATTCAAGAGAATTCCCCGTGAATCAGCAGCAGCAAGTATGGAGTCAATCTTGACCTTCTGACCATAACGACCACAACAAGCTAATAAGGTACTAACTGAGACAATATTTGGTTGCAGGCCGTTTGTTTCCATTTCATGCAGCATACTCACAGCTTCTGGCAAAAAACCATTGGATCCAAAAGCATCAATCAGAGCATTATAAGTGACTACATTTGGCTTCAAGTTATTTCTTTTCATCAAGTTAAATACTTCCATGGCCTTTTCGGGTTGCTGTGATTTTCCATATGCATTGAGTAAAGATGTATAAGATACAACATCTGGGCGAAACCCATTTTTCTTTATATCATTAAATACCAATAATGCTTCTTTACTCATCCCACGAGAAGCATATGCACCTAAAAGTGCATTATAAGATATAATGTTGGGTTTAAATCCTTCAGCAATCATTGTGTTGAAAACAGCCTTGCAGTTTTCAATTTGACCTGAAACCGAGTACAAATGAATGATGCTAGTGAAGGTCACGATATCTGGATCACATTGGGCTCTTTTCTCCCTCATTGAGTGGAAAATTTCAATTGCTTTTCCAAATTGTCCCAGTTTTACAAGGCAATGGATCACAATGTTTAAAGTGGTGGTATCAGGCCTAATCTTTGTTCCTTTCATTAATTCGAAATAAGAGAGTGCTTTTGAATACTGAGCTCCAGTTTTGAAGGCGGATAATACTATATTGTGAGTTACGAGATCCGGTCCAACCCCATTTTCTGTCATTTTCTTGGAAACTTTCAGAGCCTCTCTCCAGTTTCCACTTGATCCACACGCATGGATTAAATTGTTATATGTTGAGCGAGTTGGAGGAACCTGAAATACAAATATTTGCATAATGATCCAGTTAACAGTGAAACATCCAACTTAAAGTATGGATTTTGAATAAAGGTGGTTCGGTCAGGTTGGGTAACGGTTAATTTTGGTATGGTTCAGGCTGGCTTGCGTTGACCTGAAACACTATTTATCCAGATATTTTGAATTGTAATAAATAAATAATTAGTGTATCTGTATCATATATTATTACAAAAATTATATTGTAAATACTAACATAATGTTGGGTAAACGGTTAAAAAAAAAAAAACTTTGAGTAACTTTCGATCTATTTCGCTCGTTTGACCAGTTTCTTACAACTTAGATAAAATATAACCCGAATTGACATATTCATTCATAAATGGATCAACAGTGCCACCTCTATATTTGACTAATAACAACAAAGAAAACACTCCAGTTAACATACATTGCACTTGCAGGTTGCATTTTGATAATGGAAAATAAGTTCATGTAATGTTAAATTGTGATAGCATTAAGCCTTTTTGGGTAAAATACCATCTGGATTTCAAGAAAAAAGAAAGCAGCTCATGCAAAAAATAAAGATTGCTTATAAATGTAAGAATACAAATACACACAGCTGCACGTAGCATGTCTTCCATGATATTTGTTGCCCAACGCCATTGACCAGCTCGACCATGTGCACTTATGAGAGCATTGTAAGTTTCAGCATCTGGCTTGCACCTAAAACAAGAAGAGAAAATTGAACTGATGTCAGTAACATCAATTTACGTAAAGAAATAACATAAATTAGAAAGTTACTATTACTACACAAAGAAATAAATAAAACATTTTACAAAACAATAAAGAATGACAACAAAATCATACCTCCACTTTTGCATCTCGAAAAACAATCCACGTGCCTGGTCTGTTTGATTATGCCTTGCATGTAACCTGATCATCATATTGTATATATCATTGCGTGCGCTATAATTCTTTTGATTCTTCATCCACTTGAAAACATGTTTACTATGCTCGATAGAACCTGTCTGGCTAATTTCCTATACTACCAAATGAACAAACAAAAGCATAAGATTGGGCTTCACATATGACCACATACACCAAAAGTGATCATTCACACTCATCGATAATTATCCTCGATGTATCATATAAATTCCTCAAACATGTCGATAACAAACTATGTCAAATGGACAAACAGTACCTAAAAGATAAGAACTAGAATATACAACGTGTCACGAACCAAATTGATAACCACAATTTTAAATGATGAAACACTATGAAAAAATCCATGCCAATTTTTTATGTGCTTTTTAGCATAAAATACCGCTTTTTCTAAACATCTAAGCCAAGATGCTTTTTCATCCTGTTAAGTTTGGATCATTTTGTAACCACTAAATATAACATTTTATATAAAATGTAAAAATCATCATATACTTCGTAAAAGTGTCCTTTTTAAAGCAGCATACAAAATCATCTTACAATGCCTACAACATATGACTAACAAATCACAGAGTATATCATTATTCTATGGAAAATCCTTCTGGTTTTTTTACAGTAAATCCTTAAATACCACATGCACTATCTTATTTGTCCCATACTAATCAATGAACCTCAAAACGTCCTACATGTAAAAAAAATTGTTTTTTTATCCAGTACATTGACCAAAATGAGAGAAAAAATTACACATAAATGCTAATGTCACCATATTACCACCACATCATCATTTTTATCCAGTCATTTTGGTAAAAATAGTTGCCTCAAATGAAATGCATATGCAGCATTACTATGATTACATATTACAACACCCCTAGTTAACTTCGCTAAACATTTCCATATGCTACTATAAAGCAACCTATAACACTTAAGGTTGGTCACATCTATGGTTTAAGGGATTTAGGAGTTCAATCTTAACGGATTTAATACCTAGACTTAAACAAAAGATGTGACCAACCTTAAGTGTTATAGGTTGCTTTATAATAGCATATGGAAATGTTTAGCAAAGTTAACTAGGGGTGTTGTAATATGTAATCTTACTCCGTATTAAGTACTTATGGCTTAAAAGCTATGCCGGCTTAAAAATAAGTGCAATTTCCTTAAAAATTAAGCTAAAAGCACCTAACATCCAAACGCTTCAAACTTCATTTTGGCTTAAACCACCATAAACTATTCGCACGTATAACATTCACTCCCAAACACAATCTAGAAACCATCTTTTTTATTGGGACAAATAGGTTGTTTTCGGGGTTTAAATGGAAAAACAAAAGAATTCACATTTTTTTTATCTTTAATTTCATACATTACTATCATAAGGTTTTATAGTTACCAAAACTTCCAAAAATATTCACAACTCATATCAGCTCTAAACTTTAAACATTCCATTGGGTCACATTCTCTCATGTTTGTCCTAGACCGGTCAGTGGGGACTGATAATGGGTCGGTTATCCATTAATCCACAAATCCAAACCAACCCAACAAACAAAGACACAAAATTTTCAAAACCCCAACAAAAAAACAGAATAAAAATAGAACCTTGATAAGAATAGGATAATTCTTGTGAGCAAATCTACCAACCCAAGAATTAAGCAAGCCATCAATATCCTCAAATTTATCAAGTTTGGAAATCTTGGAAACAAGTTGTGAAATAGTCCAATCTTTTTGAAACTTGTCATTTTGAAGTTTGAGCCTCAGGTGTTTGGGTAAGTCTGATTTTTTGAAACCCGTGACTTGTGCAGAGACTTGGTGTTGTCCTTTGTTGTAGTCTATGAAACCCACTTGCTGCTGTTTTTTGGGGTTTGGGTTTGAGTGACATTTGGGTTTGAAGGGAACGGGTTTTGAGTTTCGGGTGTTTGGGAAGACAGGGTGAGAGTGGAGTTCCATGGGTGTGGAAATGCAATAGGAAGATAGATTTTGAAGATATTGTTGGTGAGATTTTAATATTTATAGTAATTTTTTTATATTTTTTTTTAAAATAACTAGAGTGCAGTCCCGTGCGATGCACGGCCGAGTAAAAACATCTGACGTTTTTGAGATTCCATCTTACATCGAGAAGTAATGCAGTGTCACACTGATGAGAAGTATCCAATACAGCTTGAACAATATCTTTCTTTCTATAATGCGTTAATGAACTTTTTAAACGTTTATTTTGTTAACCATTTACATATTGAGATTGTTTAGAAATTGTTAAAAATTAAATATACAGATTAATAGTTTTTAGATATAAAAAGAATAATTAATCTTCTATATATATAGAAGAATAAATATAGAAGAATAAACATAGAAGAATAATAAATCTCAGTGTGTTAAAAGAATAACTTTATATTTACATGAGACTTTCTTGAAGTAAGTGTTATTAGATAATGAAACACTATAATCAATCATTAATCAAATAACTTCTATCATAGGTATCATTCAGCTTGGGCAAATGCCGTTAGGTCTATGCGCGTTCCACTTATTGCTGCTGGAGGACCATCTGTGCTAATATCACACATCGCCATTTGGGGAAATCCTTTTACTGTTCGAAGTAATATGATTACTTCCATCACGTGTCGTTCTCTTTTCCATAGCAATTCCATATGTAAGTTTACTTTCATGGAATCATGGGTGATATCCTGGTAACAATAAGCTAATCATAAGCTAATGTAAATATTTGTATTATGTCATATGAAGACTAGTGTCATCCACCTCACTAATATTAGCTTTGATGCCATATCTGTCGACCCATATATGAGGTACTTCGGGTACTTCAGGTCCACCTGTGAAGACTGGACTGTGTTGCCTGGAGCAACTCATTTTTAAAGTACGGTTTCTGGAATTACTTGCACTATCCAAGTAAGGATGCAGATACAGAAGCTCAAAATCAGGATCATCCTACAATAGACAGAAAGCTTTCAAGATTTGCAAAGTTCAAAATATGAGGAATGCTATGTATCATAATAAAATATTGATCTATTAGAGGTGCAAAAAGATGGCACATATGTAGAGTCCAAAATGCTTAGAATTTTACTTTTTCTTGTTACCTTCATTTGATGAAAAGCAAAACCAAAATACCTGAGTTTGATAGAACATATGAATATAGAAATTTACATCTACAAAGCATAAAGAGCATATATTTTTTTCCTGCTTGGTCCTAAGCCCGTTTGAGCCTCAAATTTGCAATCCGCCCAAACACTCGATCAATAACCCTTTAACCTAGTATGTATGTTTTGGGTGTTGTTATATAAAGTCAACGGGGTATTTCCCACTTATCCACACAAAAAAAAAAAAACACTAAATTTGTTTTTCCCAAATTTTTTATGCCGCATTCCCAAGAGACTGTAGTACCTGACATTCCTACCAAAGAAGACAGAACCAGGCCTAGCTTTGACTTTCTATCTTATTCACAATTTAATC
>JAOXNX010000032.1:12607504-12626412 GCA_028566075.1 Solidago caesia
GATAAAAACTACTAACTTACAACAGTAAAGGAGCTCGTCCGGTCTCAGGGCCATCTCTCAGGGCAATATATTATATAATTTTTTTTATAAAAAAAAGAACAATAAATGTTATATCAACAAATTTAACAAAAGTTATTGTTCAAAAAAAATTATAAATAAACATTGCAAAATCATATTATTAAATAACATATCGTAATAGCTAACCGACGATCGTGAAGTTCTCCTAGCATTCTTCATATCAAATTGGTTGATCAACTAAGAATTTGTTCTCGATCGTTATCATCGACAAACTAATCTATAGAAAAATATATATTTAAAGATATAAAATTAAACAATAACATAAATAACAATAAACAATTTAGATATATAAAAATAAACAAATAAAATACTTAAACCTATAACTTTTTTGTCTTTTATGAAACTTGAACCTATAACTTTTTTTTGTCAGTAGACCAACTCACATATTGAATACTTAAAAATTAAAAACTTTACTTTCTTTTAAAAATACTAGCTACATATATATAAATTTTCTTGTTTCTTAGAAGCTTTTTGTTTCTTTTACTTCTTGACTTGTGTTGACTGCCCAACTAGTTATTTAGGTAGAAGTTCAAGTTCTGTCTTTAGGATACGTTACTTCTTGAAAGTGAGGTCATCATGTTTCATGGCATACCAAAACCCCTCAATTCCAACATACCATCTAGGCATCTAAGTTATCATGAAAAGGTATCAAACTATCAACAACTTGAAAAATTCAGTTAGGAATAGTTCAAGATACTCGAATTATTGTGTATTTTTAATTATTTTTTATTTTTTTTATAATAACTAAAATAGAAGTGGAAATACATAGGGTAAGCCTAATAATTAAATCTATGAAAATGGAGGTCCCCGTCCCCAACCAACTATAACGTGCGTGATTGAAAGACAAAATATGCAAAGATTCTTCCACCAACAAATCTGGGGCGGTACTCTTTGTACTTTTAAGTGTCTTCTTCCACTACCATAATATTCCAACTCCATTTTTGGTTGTTTTCAATGCGTCACCTAATACAAGGAGTATTATTTTATAATTAACCTTTAGTCTAAGGTCATCTCCAATGGCAGTTTGTTGACAGTTTGTATATTGAAACCTCAGTTTGCTAGCATTGGGGCTTCAGTTTGCTTCTCAATTTGTTTGCTCAATTTGCTTGAAGGCAAATTAAAGGCACGGTTTGCTTGAAGGCAAATGTGGGCCAAGGTTTATATTTGAGTTCAGTATGTTGGGTTGGAGGTAAAATGAGTTCAGTATGTTGATTCAGTTTGCTGGAAGAGTTTGCTGACGTGTTGCTGAGGTGGCCGGTATGCTTGCGCAAACTGATGTTGCCATTGGAGATGGCCTAAGTTTGCAATTGTAATGCAGTAGTCAGTACTACAACATTGTTTGGACTAGCATTGACTTCCGTATGCATCGATGATGATGATGATGATGATGGCACTTTCCCATCATCCTTTTTGGCTTTTCTTTTCTTGTGCTTTTGCTATCTATCTTGTATGGCACCATATGGTTTTGTTTATAAGAAAACAATTGTTTTTTTTTTTTTTGCTATGTTAGTAACATGTTCCAACTGTTTATTAGGTTTCCAGCATCAGTGAATCTATAAGATGATCATCGTGAAGATTTAATATTACCAGGACCATCGAACCACATAACTCATGCATACCAAAACAAGACATTGGTTTTGAAGTAGCCGATGGGATTTCAACAACTGCTATGTTAGTAACTCGTTCCAACTTTTCTTATAAATCTTCATTTTTTTCTAACCACCAATATGATTACAGATACACTCCAATGGACCAAAAGCAACAAAAGAAACTACAATTGTCTGGGAGAACTGATCAGCAAACAATTTGATTTTAAGTGTACGCCGAAGTGCACAATTTAATTTGCGTTAGGCAAGAGAGGTATGAAGCATGGTCTTTGGACCCGTTATACAAATGGATCCTATTTTGCGTCTATCGTAAGAGAAACAGAGTCTAAACAGTTTGTCACCTCAGACATCCACTAACTCGTTACAAAGTCTTAACCAGACATCATCAATACCGATCTGCCACATAAATGAAAAATAAAATATAGCCCAACACAAAAAAAATAAATTAATTTACCATTTGATCTGGTTCCAAAGACAGCAGTTACCCTTTAAGAGGTTGAAATTACATACGCGTGTATAGTTATGGGTGCAACTGAACAGAAGTCCATTCATAGACTTCACTCTTCAGCATTGATTCCAAATATTCGGACCTTGTGCATGTTTGGAAACTTGGCAACAACTAGCACAAAAACTGCCACTGTGTTTAGAAACAGCATTGGGTTCTGGTAGTCTGTCGTGTGAGATGCTATCAAGTACCTGTAGATTTAAACACATCATCGTATGTGAATTGAAGTACATAATGCACCACACAAATAAAATTCACACGCTATTCAGCATTGTAATCAATTCATAGTTTCGTACATACAAGAATTGATTGGGAAGTATTAGGTAAATAAAGGCATCATATAGTCAACAATTGAATTGTGAAAGTAGTCTCAATGGAATTAGGCAGATGATGAAATTCGCTACATTCCTCCTATTTTGAATAGACAATTTTTCAAATTTTGAATTTTAAATTCAGAAGCACCGATAATTCTGATCTCTCACTACAAAAATCTTTTTTTTTTTTAATTTTCTTTGTCCTCAATTTACTTGCTGTAAAAATAACGAAAATCTCTAGTACTGCAAGCTTAGATGTATAATTGGAGAGGTAAATAACCGAAGGGAATGACTGGGTATTTTGAAAAAAAAATAGGGCCTCACTTAACTCGCTAGGCCTATGGAGCAAAGGCGATAATGAGAAATGTATCAGTGAGAATAGTGAATAGAGCAAGTACCATGTAGGCAATCTATTCTGAAGTAAAACTTACATCCATATAAAAATACAATGTTATGTTGGAAATTTGTTAGTGGCTATAGGTATAATCAACAATCTTGATAATGCTAAAAATCGTGTTAGAAGTACTCTCATATTGTGGTATTTCGACCCAATTATGCATCGGGTTACGACAATCTGCTCATTCAAAGTAGCACTCAAATGTATGGAATCACAATAAACTAATAACTAAAATGATCGATGACACTGAAATCGCCAACAGCTTAGAGTTGAGAGAACAATTCGAAACTTTCCAACTTAATAAACAACCAATATGATTGTCAATTTAACATAATATAGAGTTTGCCTCACTTGGGCCATTTCTGACACTTGAATTAACAGAAGTGAGCAAACGACCAATCTATGAATCTGAACATAGTAGTACAGCTTTCGCAGAAAATGTAGCTGAAGCAGGCCACACACAAGCTTGTTAGCGGAGATTTTTCTAATAGATGAGAAATTATGTGTTCATTCTACAACATCAGGAAATAACAAATGTACTTCACAACACCTAAAGTAATCACAGTGGAAAGATGGTTCTGACTCCATACATTTGGATCCTTCATACGCATGGCTATGTTAGGGACAATAATATATATTGTGAAAAGTTAAACTTACAAGTTTGAAATCCCATCAGGAAACTATTTCAATTCTAATATAATAAGAATAATTTTCTAATGAGATAGACGTGAAACTAAGAAATATGTACAACAAAAGAGTTCAAAACGCACTTCTACCATGGTTGTAAAACTCGGCCAAGTAATCGGACTCGAATCGGATGCCAGATGGGTCGAGTTAGCCCGACTTGGACTACAAACTCGGTCAACGGGGTAAAACTCGGGCCAACACAGGTAAAACTCGGCCAACTCGGGTAAACTATGGTCAAACTTGGGTCAAAGATATCAATTTTTTTATTTTTTATTTTTTTAAAAATAAACTTTTGGTAAGATTATCACTTTATCTTTTAATTCTTGTTTTATTACGATGTTATTGTTTGTGTTTGTCACTAATTTTTCTGTTAATGTGTTAACCTATTAAATAATATTTATATTTTTGAACTTTGAAGTATTATGTTTATGTTTCTAAACAATTAAGTTTGAACATTGAAGTATTATGTTGATGTTTCTAAACAACCATGTTTAAGTTTGAAGTTTCTAGAGTATTTCTAATTTTCTGTTACATATAATTTCAAAGATTATTATTTTTATATATAAAAATCCCAATCCGATTACCCCCGAGCCAAGTCCAAGTCGCCAAAAACTCTTGACTCGCCCCCTCTCTGAGCCGAGTCCGAGTCGTGAGTTCCCCAACCTTGACTTCTACAAAAGAGTATGAAGAAGTTTTCATATGTGACTTAAAGGCTTTGGTCTTGGGGTATTAAGGTGGCCCAACAACACAGTGGTTGGGGTTCAAGTTACAGATGGGACAATGGTGCATTTAAGGTGTGTAATGGGTGTGTGTGTGTGTGTGTGTTTGGCCATTCAAAAAGATGAAAAGGTAAAAAACAATGAGACCTTTTTACAGCAGTGGACAAATACGAGTCAGAAGCTAAGCATGAAAAAGCATTATGAACTTACATTACTGGTTACGTAATCCAAAAAATGACCATAATCAGAAGCTGGTAGAAATTTGCATACTACAGAGTACTAATTTTGATATCTAGGGAAGGTTTGAACACAATTATTTGGTATCAGAAAGTAAGGAAGCATATCAGCAACACTAGAAAATTCAAGTAGAAAACTTTAGATCAATTTTTTAGTTAAACATATCTCCTTCATCATTTGATGAACTCGTGAAAGACTTTGTTGGAGTTTTAAGTGTTGAATGAAGAACAAAATCAAAAAATTATCCTACATAGCTAATCACATGAACAGTTTTTCAAAACCTATCATGTAATTAGTGTTTTAAATAGACTATATGTCATCCATATATTCGTATTATAAGAGACCTTTAGAATCTCCATTGTTCATCAGTTAAAGTAGCGCCTCCTAGTCCTTCCAAGTAGATATTGGTTTGTGTTTTGCACTTTTGCCCATCAATAATCATTAGTTTAAGCATTGATAGATGAATCAAATCTAAAAAACGAAAAAAGCACATAAACCACTGCCCACATCTTTTGTTCTTTCCTTTTCAAAAGAGGCCACCAACAGACTATAAGATAATGATCCAACATGGAGTATGCTAAGATAGTTAAAAGCAAAGGTGCAACTGAGACGAGGGCCCGAGTGAAATAGCTAGTGAAAGTTTATAGATTGTGTATGTGGCCTGGTTAACAGGAAAAAAAGTGTAAATTAAGATATAGAACATGAATACCTACTATTCAAACAGGGAGATAGTTTATGATGATAAACTACCAGGAATAATAAATATTAAATGAACTAAAAAGTCTAAGATCTTTGAATTTTCTTGTTCCCTTAACTACAATTGTATTCTCTAATCATAATACCCATTTCTAAGTTAAACTCTTCTCCTAATAATTAAGTAGCCTCAACACTATTGTTTTTTTCACAGCAAAACAAGGATGTAGAACTTGAGGCATAGAAGAGGAGATTAAACAAGACTTCTCTATAATATATTACAGTGAACCCAAAATCCAAATCTTACAAGAGATGACTATCTAAACTCATCTAACTTGAGGGGAAATTTCTCTTTCAAATTGAAGAAAAAAAATTGAGATGGTTCAACCTACTGACCTTATCACACCTCACACCCGAGGGCCTTGTCAGAAAAAGCAAGGCTTGGCGAAATGGCTTTCATGGTTGCCCTGGCCTGAGAGACTAAGCAAACTAGGCATTCACCCTTCAACTACACTACAGTATGCTTCCTCAATGATCATTGACTAAGACCAGGCAAATATGTGTATGCGAAATTAAAGGTACACACAAACAGCTTCATCTAAAAGCATGGTAAAAGAAATTAAAGTCTATGATCCAACTGCGTATGCCTACAATTTTCCTTCACCAACTCCACAACAATAAAAAATATCTAGAATATTTGCTTATCCACCAACTATAGATGAACTTGATTCATTTACATATCAATCATTTCTAAGCCACCGCCTACAATCCTCCGACATCCCACCCCGCCAAGCACCACCACCACCACCATTATATACATATATATACACGCAAGTATATACATATATATACACGCATCATTAGAAGTGAAATCAATGCCAATAACCCACTGCTACCACCGACCCACTACTACCACCGTAGACCGAAGATGTATGAGCTTGTTTTCTTATAGATTTTTGTTTTTAAGTTAATTGTATGTATATATAGATAATAGATATAGATATTTTAGGGTTTTCATATATATAGGTATGTATATATCTGTATATATATAGATCAAAGATATATAGATATAGATCAGAGATGTATAGATATGGATCGAAGATGTATGGCTTGTTTTCATACCCAAAAGGATCCGTCTATTTTGTTTGAAATAGTATGAGAATGCAGATATATTGATGATGTATATAGATCAGAGATGTATGAGAATGCAGATATATTGATGATGTATATATAAAAAAAAAAAAAGAAACAAGTAACCTGCAACATATTCAAATTCTTTTTTTTTTTTTTTAACTTCATATATATAATGAGATTGATTGTTGATTGTTTGAAATTAGTATAAATTGCAATTCGTTATAGAGGTTATTATTTTGTTTTTAGTTTTCATTAATTATGTGAACAAAAGAAAAAATGAAAATTGTTAAAGAAGATGATGTAGAAGATAATAATGAAAATTGTTAAAGAAGATGATGATGAAATAAAGTTTGATCTAATTGCAAAAATGATCCTTTTGGGTATAAAGACAATATTGCCCTTAACTAATGGTAGAAAATAGACGGATCCGTCTATTTGGATTGAGATTGCCACTGAGGTGATACCACAGGGACCACAATCGTCACTTTGCATAAGTTTGGACCAAACTTGCAAATCGTGTGATACCACAGGGACCAAAAATGCAATTTGTTCTTATTTTAATATTTATAGTAATTTTTTTATATTTTTGAAAAAAAATAATAATTACTGATGTTCTATTATTTTGATGTTTTTTATTTTTGTAAATATTAATTTTATCAACAAAGTATTACGGTCTATATTTTACCTTTCTGTATACATGTAAGATGGATGACGTTGTAAAATGAGCGAGGTTTTTCAATACAGGTTACCCGAAGGATAAGTTTTGACTCAGATGTATATGGTTTAATTAGAAGATTACCCGCGCAATGCGGCGGAGAGATGGTGGAGGCGGTGAGACGTGAGATGTGAGTAGCAACTAGTGATGGTGGTGATGGTGGTCTCGGGATGGGGGTAAAGGGTATTGTATGTATTTTAGGTGATATTATTAAAAGGGTAATATGAGTATTTTAGGGAATTAGATGATAAATAAAAAAATGTTTAAAAATTTTGAAAATCAAGACATAAGTCATTTCATTTATAAGGTAGTATAGATTGGTTATCTCATGATCATTTTTGAACCTTCTTGTTGGTAGTAGCAAAACCAAGATTTATATTTTGGACGGGTCAAAACTAGACAACGAGTAATATAAGCTAAAAATTGTTCAAAGAAACAAGATGACAAAACAAAAACAAAGATTACAATAAATTTGTTCACACAATTATTTAGAAAGTTTTAGTTGGGCGCGACGCTATCTCAAGTCATTAAAATTTTCTAAAATTGAATCTAAGTTAAAAGTCTCGGTTATTTCTTTTTAATATAAAGAACAAGATTATCAGAAAGAAATTTATCACCCATTTTATTACGAAGTCTATTCTTCATAATCTTCATAGCTCAAAATGCACGTTCAACACTTGTTGTAGACACCAGAAGAGTCAAAACAAGTCCAATTAACCTGTCAACGAGATAATAATGATTTGCTAGTCCTATCGTTGCTAGGCCTTGACATAATTCTGCAATAGATGACAATTTTTTTTAAAGATGGATAGTCTTTCACGTTATCCGAGGATCATGTTCAATGTATGATAGTCAAAACACTTTCAACCTCTACAAAACTCACAAATTCAACCAAGTAACATGTTAATTATTATACTAAATCAAACACACATAGTCAAAACACTTTCAACCTTAAAAAAAATAAAGAACAAACATAACCCACAAAAATCAAAACTAAAACAACAACAAACCCATCTTAGATTTACTATCTTATAAACCAAAATAAACATATCTATACTATCTTATAAACCCACAAAAACCCAGGTCAAAATAAACATATCTATACTATCTTATAAACCAAATGGTTTGGTGTCTTAATTTTTAAATTTTTTTCAACATTTATTGGTGATGGTATATTGTGATAGAATTCACTAACACATCATGATAATGACTAGAGTGATATTTTAAAAAACAGAATAAAATGTTTTACACAGTTCCTTTTCTCTCAAGTCTCAACCCAAATACAACTTTGTTTCTGATTTGAACTTGTATAAATTAGTACGAACTATGAAGAATCTTGTCGACGCTACTCATCATACATGTACATTTGCAAGTAAACATGATCAGAGACATCATAGTAACAAGATGATCCTTCTTGCCTTGCCGTGAACATTTTCAAACTCAACTCCGAACGGGGCATGAGCAACTTAACATGTGAAAATTTGTGTCGATATTGAGTTGCTTGACCTGATATCGTTATATAATTGTAGCGACATCAGGGTCCCTTCAAGTTTTAAACTCTTCTTTAACATCAAATGGCTTTTCAGGTGACTGACGCTTTTCTTGTGCTTCATTTTGACCACTGTTTGTGTCTCTTTGCACCTGAACTTTTATCTGATTTGAAATTTGTGTTTTTTCTTTTGCCGCCTTGTGATGGGTACTCTGTCGATTTAGCATGATCAACATGTTTTACTTCTTTCTTTCTATGAACACTTTTTCCCCTGGGTGAAAATTTACGAGGCTCATGTGAGCTAGGTTTATCGTCCCTCTTCCTCTTCCGGGTTTCTGTTGAATATTCTTTCTTGGAAAAACTCCCAGTGGCCATTGCTTTCCTTCTTTCCCTCCTGAAAAAAACATTAGAAGTAATTAGTGTTACAGCACACATATAAACTAGAAGTGGCAGGATTCACGACTTAACAGGTTATGTAACGGTGGATTGTATTATATTGCAAACCCTTTTTTACCCTTACTTTGGAAAAAATACTTCATGCACAAATTACAGATCCAAAAACAAACCATCAGAAAACTCTTTTTAGCAAAATGATTTTTTGAGACGTTCAACCTGTTTGACCAGTACCCTTTTTAGCAAAATTCTTTCATTCAACCAGTTTCAGGTAGAATTCAACCCAAAGAACCCATTCATAAGTAAATGGATCGAAATTGCCATATCTAGCACAAACTAGTCAAGAATAACAAGTGTAGTTAATGAGATCAGACCCTTTGGGAATTGTATCCAATGATCCTGCATCTGTTTCAGTTGTGTCAGCTTCCTGGGAAGTTGTCTTGCCTTGACGGTTCTGTAATATAAACAACAGTGAGGAGATACAATCAAATGGATCCTTTTCTATCGCATATCTGTTCCTACGGAAACAAGAAGTACCATTCCCTTTCTAGAAAACTGATAATCCAATCCATAAAAAATCTGATAAGCAGAAACCGATACTTTTTCCTTCCAAATATTAAAAAATAACCATTGTAACCTGAAGTCACAATAATCAATTTCAAAATGCAAATCCAAACACCACCTTACATCCTAAAGGGTAAACAAATACAAGGTTGTGATGAAATTATTTTGATCACTATAAAGAAAGAAATGAAAGAGGTATCTGCAACAATTGGCAGGGTTGCAGATGCTTTTAACGCTAGGTTATCATTATTGTATCTAAGATCTAAAAAAGAATAGTTTGGTATATTTCATAGTCAAAAACCAAGATTGCTTTTACATGGGGTATAAAAGGAGAGAGAAGGAGAGGTCTAATACCTCCAAGACATTCTTAACAAAATCTCGGTATTTCTCAGGTACTAGAGATTTCACTGATGCAGATCCACACTTCCTCATCATGATCTCCAGGATTACTGTTACCTGCAATGACAAACGTTCGATATGAGTAAACGGGAACAGACTTGAAAACACATATGGTATGAAATATCCCAGTCGCAGATTTAATATAAACAATGGTTGACAACACATAATACTGATTATATTCAAACGAACATGCATGTATAACATACTTTTGATTTAAAATGATGCCGAGAAACAGATGACCATGGCAGAAGTCCACTGAGGATATCAGACAAGAAATTCTGCAAATCTTTCACTTGAAGGCTCAGAACTAACACCTTGAGAAAACCTAAAACAGCCTGGCAAGAGAAAACAAATAAACTTGCTTTCATAGTTTGATCAATGAATGGAACACAACTAAGATAAAAGAGAAACTCACCTTTATAACTTCTATGGCTTTACTATGCAGCAACTCCAAGATCGATGGCACAAGATCAGGCATCAAATTGCATACTTTTGAGTCATTATATATCACCAAAGATAGCGCGGAGACTGCACCACTCTTTATGTGAGGAGAAGATCCAGAGAGATACCCCATTATCTGAGTATTTGCATATCACCAACAGATTAAATTGGCAGTATAGAAAGTTAAAAACAGAAAGACAAGTGACTAAATAAACCAAACAAGTACATAACTTTCATGCCTATCACAGTTCATAGAAAGGAAAAAAAAACATACTGTTTTGAGCAGCTATATCAGTTTAATAGAGTAAGCAATTACCATGCTGATGAAGTCATAATAAGGTCCTTTCTCAAGTGAGGACGGCATTTTTTGCAAGGTCGAGCTCATCCCCAGGAGGATATCGTAAGCCACTTTTCTACTTTCTTCCTTGGCCTGGGGGTCAAATATAGATTATATCAAACAGAAATTATAATATACAGAGAAGATAAAGCAGGCCAAAGAATTAGTGATGACTGATGAATACATTGGGAATTGTATACATGACGTGCTCTAAGACAAGATATGTTAAGAATTCACCTAGTTCAGGATAACAACAGTACATACAGCACTATCTACCAAAAGATGAACTCCATGTGCCAAAATATTCTCTATTAACTTCTTGTATAACTTTGATCTCATCCACAACAATATAGATGATATACTCGTGAAACAATTTGATAAGAAAAAAATGTGGATGTGATGGTATTCTTCGATCAGAAGAGAATGATGAAAACTAAATCAATAAATGAAAACATTAAAGACATAAGTTATTTGAATGTTGATCTTACATCTTTTAATGTCACTATAACTTCGTTCAGCATACGAAAACCATAGGTGTTCTCTCCGTCCAAACTTATCTACAGAAAATCATCAGTAAATCAAACTGTTAGATAAAATTTCACATGGTATATATTTATTAAAAATATAAATGCAAAAACAGACAGCAAGACAGCAACAAAAGAGCCTCTAAGATCAGCATAATTGTCACATAAAATAATTACCACACAATCAACAATTCCTTAAGAAAAACTACTAACTTATAAACTTTTTTTAAGTGGTTGCTGTAATGTGGTGTGCTAAGAAGATAGATCAAAAAAATACTCCCTCTGTGCTCATTAGTCTTGATAGCATTGAATGTCAAACAACTTTTAGTAGAGAATTGGCATCAATACACTTGACTTTTAAGGAAAATAAATAAATAGCTACATCAGAAGATACAATGCATACTATGCATACGGAAATAACTCTTACAAATTTAATATATCATGAATGCTTATAAACATGCAATATAAGAATTCGTATTTAAGCTTAAGTAGGACAACTAATAGAGAATAAAGGAACCGTGTGATCGAGTTCTATAATAAAGCCAACGCAAACCATTCTCTGCAGCTGCCTTGGGAATCTAAGAATGGTGCTAAACCATTTTGTTAAGATAAAATGAGGATGAATATTTTCTAGAAATTGGGTCGACTCAAAACCAATAGTAAGTGGATATGCGCCATACTTATCTTATATGGTAATTGGTATTTGGGTCACATAACCTCAAAGTATAAAAACAAATGAACATATATAAAAACTTCAGTAGGACGAGAAAATAACCTCAATTGAGTGAATTAACAAGTTCCTGAAGCATGAAAACCGCCATCTAATTGAAATGACGTCTTCAGGGGTCTTCAAACCAAGTAATAAGTCCATCAGTTCCTCGAACTTTGAAGAGCGGAATTCAGTAGATTTCTGAAATATTGGAAAATAAACAGATATGAGACAGATCTCATTGATACCATGTAATAGTAATATATTGTTTACCTCTAAGATTCCGTAAAGAGTGGCATACGCTTCCCTCTGGATGTTGCCATCCTCTTCCTACAACAAAAGTATAGGATTTGCGGGGTTGCTTGAGAAAGTTAAAATACAGAATAAAAAATAAAAACCATGCTAAAGAAAGGCTAATTTGACAGAAATGTTTCCAACTTAACATGTAAAGTTATTGTATGTAGCATACCTCTAAACATTCTTATGTGTGTATTGAGCTTTCAATTCTTGTTATTATATGTATCTGTGACATCTTCATTGGGTAATCAGTAATTTTACAAATTTGTAACATTTCACTGATGTGACACCCATATAAAATGCCACATCATCATAATCAGCATTCGGCCCAATGTTATGGTACAAACTGAAGAAGGCCAAGTGCAAATAATAGCAGAAACTGGAAGTTTATAACACATAATATTGTACGGAGTACCTTACAAGCCTAACACAATCACAACACATGATAATTTGGATAAACTTCTGAGCACTTACCCAAACAAAAACAATTTAAAATTTTTAATTTTACATAAAAATGGGTAGTTAGCACACCTGCAAACTCTGCTTGATAAAGTTGTATATGAGATCAATAAGATCCATACTAGCTGCTCCAACAACAGATGATGCTAGCTCAAGTATCAGGCACCTGAACAAAGGTAAAATAGAAAAAATGTTATCGTGTAATACAAGTCATCACTCATCACCCTTGATTTGGAAGAAATGCGTGTCAGCAGACAAAATCCAAATTTGACCACAACTTCTAAAAGATGACCTTAATGCCAGTTAGAAAGAAAAGTCTGTTCGATTTGGAAAATTTTCAACCAAATATATTATAAGCTGTTTACATACTGTTCACAAAAAGTCCATAATGATTAGAAATGATGTAAAAATTTACACATATTTCAGAAGGTTCCCTGTCATCCTCATAACCAACATCATAGAAAATGCCAGTTTATAATGCGTTTAAGTAGTTCTAAAAATCACAACCCCCAAAAAGAGATCTTCAGAATCCACCATGGTTCAATAAATAAATGATTAAAATGGTTTAAACTGTAGGGATCAGCTAGAACCATAATTCCATAGACAAAACAATGCAGTTAAGCAGTAAGCATAAATATACACCTTTTTGCATTTACTTTATCTACAGGAACATTCCGCTCCAATCTTTTAAGTGCTGAAAGAAAAATCGTTTTTATAGCCGAAGAATCGGTGATAAGTGCCAAGCATCCAATGGTATCCTGAAAATTGAAATGTATATATCAAGTGAGAAGCCAAAAAACAGAAAAAGTTATGAAGATATTGCATATAGTTTCACAACTCGCTGAAGCTTCCAAAACAAGTTGAGTTGTCTTAGTAACTGTTAGAACATAAAAACAGTTCAAAAACAAGTATGGGCCCTTTCAGGTCGGTTGGAGCTGGTGGGGATGTGGGGTGTTACGAGAATAATCTAGGAAGCTAAGCATGTTGAAGAGATGTCATTATAAAAGTGACGCACCAAGCATTATTAGCTGGCATAGTAAATTGGAATCATATGTAATTAAGTTTGGGGCTTTGGGTCTGCAATTAATAAAATAACTATAATTAAATTAGTAGTCCGTATTTTGTGGTACAACCAATGGGCAAAAGACCTCATACCTCCAAAGCACCCAATACACGAGTTCGACAAAGGGTTAGAAGCAATGAAGTACTACTAACAGAAACTAAGCTAATAAAAGTTCCTAAATTAACCAAAACATGGTCCATAGATAAAACATATACTTTAAAAATAAAAAAATAAAAAACTATGAAAAAATAAAATTAAAGAAAGGAAAAATGATAACCTTTAAAAAGCCACGTTTCTTGAGTGACACTTTAAAGAAAACTTTTGTAAAAGCCTTGAGCAAATCCTCTGAACATGATGCCAACGCCTTGATGTTTTTGGTAGCAATTTTCTTTGAGTAACTCATCTTTGGAAGTTTGGAGGCCTCGTCGTCACACTGATCAGCACCAGTGAAACACCTGTTTTGCTTCACAAGAAGCTAAAATAAAGACAAGCATGCATAAAGACAAAGCTAATAAAAGAAAAACCAAAAAGAAGGAATTTTACACAATTTTTAATTAGAGGCATTACCTGCAAGGCAATGGCAATATTCTCAAGCATAAAGGCATCCTTTCTAATGCATGGAATAAGAAGTTTCGCCAAAGATTGAAATTTTTTATGCGTGTCATTCGGATAGCGACAAAAGGCTGGCAATAATCCCCAACAGCCACTGGCATGAGCCTGCAGTTCTTCTCCAATTACTGATTTTTTAACTGGAAGAAAGGACGCGTTGATTCCATGGAGTTATATTCCAGATACAATTACTTAATACCCTTTAAAGGATGTTATAAAAGGAAGGGAACCTCAGAACCCATGGATATAATCAAATCAAGCATAGTAAACCATAATTCCTATTTATAGAGCTATATTTACGTATGGATAATATAGTAACTACATTACCATAGTACTAATTCCATATATTCTGACCTATCTAATTAAGTTATTGTTATTTCCATGCGTGGGTTTACATATTTTCCCCAAATCAATATACCAAAAACACCATTGCTTACAAGAATCTAAATCATTGTACATTTAACTTAAGGGGATACCTTTTTGGCACGCATCTTGAAAGGAATAAGCTAGAGGCACTATAGTCTCTGTAAAGAACCCCAAAGATGATCCAACAACATAATCTTTCAAGATAGGTATCAACCAAGTATTTGAGCAGGTTTGATCATCGACGTCAAGGGATATAGGTAATACAGCAAGTAATTTCTCTGGCCCCATAGCAATTACAGCAGAACCCACACAATCCTGAAGCTGTAATACGATAGAACAACAGAAACAACATTACGTTAATATAATGGCATTCATACCATAAATATAGTAAATCCCAGAAGCTTAGTACGTGCGCAGCATATTCAAAGTTTAGAGCATCACGCAGAATACTTTTTGATAAATCTCGGCAATCAAAGTTATAAACATAGTGCAGAAAGGTTATGATACCTTAAATTCAAAGTATAGCTCTTTCCAGGAAATGGAAACAAATTTGAACAATAGAACTTACATGCTTTATATCAGGGGTAGTTCCAGATGCAGTTGTCATTATATTGGAAAGTTTCAGAAGTATGCTCCCCATGTAAGTGTCAGAACTCTTCCCTATATATCACAAATATAACCAAAAAATTATGTCAATTGTCAAGTGCTTATGAAATCGATAACTGCACATACAGCTGATGCAATAATGAAGAAAAGATAGGCATTATCTGATTTACAAGGTAATGTCAAATATACAATTCGATGGTCATGATCACTATGCTTTTTAACAGAGTGCCATTTACAATAGGCATGTACAGAGTTTTCTAAGGCACAATAACTGGTCACTGGACATACCAAGTTTGAGAAATAAAGCAGAGATGACAGCCAAAGTATGCTCATTTGGTATTCCCCGGGTACTGAGAACTTTAATAAAAGCATCACACAAAGATTTCACTATTCGTGATTCCTTGGATTCACCATCATTCTCATCTGCAGGCGTCTCGGTACTCAAAAGGATCTCTATGTCAATATGACGGCTAATCATTTCTTTTAAAATATTTGAAGCCTTTGCAGCGGTAGCTTCGGATGTCAGGAGACCTAAAAGTACATGCACATAGTTAGTACAGCTGTACAAGTACTGCAAATACAACTGGGTGAGAGTACCATATACCATCAATACCTGATATTTGCAACGAAAGTGCCTTATAGAACATATTAAACACCATTCTCAACAATACAGTTATTAGTGGGTAAGGATTTGGGACTGAGAATAAAATGAGTTTACTTTGGAATGGGTCAGGTCAGTTATTGTCCATTTCTTCTACTTTTTTATACAATATTGGTGTGTCAAATATACTTACAAATACTATATTATTTCGATAAGAATATCATTTATCTAATGATATGACTTACAAGGCTTTATGGATTTTAGGGTACACTTTGGTCAGCTGTCACTCTGTTTGTCCCATTTGACCCATTCCATTTTAAGGTAAGACATCTAATTTAATCAATTGACACGTTAAAGACCAAACATAACCCAAATCAACCCCTTCACAAGTAAATACGTTGAAATTGCCACCTTTATATTGAAATCATGCGAGTTTCATTAAGCCTTGATACTGGTGTTTTTGGCACCTTAGCTGACAAGCTTTTGTGAGTTCATAGCACACTTTTATATGCTGATATTTAGAAATCTAACACTTAATTGTCCTATCATTACTTAGTTAACAATGCAATATATAGTCATATAACAAATATATCAAGGAAAGACATATATCTACCTGCTATAGACCCGATGATTAAAGAATAATGGCTGTTCCATTTGTTTGGATCTCCAACTTGAAATTTTGTAAGAAAATTCTCGAGTAATGCTGCTGCAGAAAAAAGTGTGTCTACTGGATTCTGTCTTGTAGATATATATTTAGCAAGTGTTGTGACTATCTTTTCAGTATCTGGAATTGTAGATCTGGCTTCCAGAAATCGAAGTATCTCTTCCATTACATCAAAAACGTGTCTCGTTAATACTGAGAACCTTGCATTAATAGCTGTTTGTAGTTCTACAACGGCTTTTGATATCTCTTTGCTTGGCAAACAAGGGACCAGAAATTTCAATAAATTTAACATATGAAGAACCTCCAAGTGTTCACCTTTTGATATATTATCATCTTTGGATCCATCTGCAGATCTTGAAGAAACTGTCTTAACAGCCAACGTCATATAAGTTTTAAATGATTTTAAAACCAATTTGCTTGCCGTTTTCTTGACACTATCTGATTGAAAAGACTTGAAGACATTCACAACACAATCTTGAGCACATTTTCTGACCTGCAACATGTAGACATATCACAATGTCATCTAACGAGAACCACATCAATCTAATATTCAATTTATCATATGAAAAGCCATATATATGTATATGTGTGTACGCATATATTCCAAATGTTTTAATTGCAAAGTTACACTCTTTTTAAGTTCTAAAGGTAAAATTTATCGTACAAACTTAAAGATACCATCATATTCAACTAGGCAAGAGCATGAAATACCATCAAACCTAATATTTTCAGTAAACTGCCTTCTAACACCTTGAATAAAAGAAGTAGTCAGGTGGGAACAATCTAATAGCCATAAAGTTTAGGACTTGAGTCACTTGACTCATGCAGTATTATCTAAGTAATGAACACAACATCTAAGTTATCATTATTAAACAAAAATCAAAAAAGTTAGCATGTGTTTGGGATTGCTTATTTAAGTGCTTGTCTCCTTACTACTTATTTTTCTGTTAGTTGAGTAATAACAAACACACCCTAAAAACTACCAACCTGCTTATTTTTTAATCAGATAAGCACTTTGAACTAAGCAATTCCAAACACCCTCTTAGTCAAATTACAGTGTACCTTTCTACAAATATCATTCGTGTTACCATAACCTAAAATACGCATTCCATGTTTCACAGAATCACAGGCATGCTAACTCTGTACACAAGCTACTAAATAATTTTATACCGTACAACTTTTTGGTTTAATGTGGTATTGTAGTAAAACAAAAGGTTGGTTTAATCTAGGATTGTAATCAACTAACCAAAAGCTACTTGTGTCGATAACATATCACTTCAAAAATGAGTGTATTATCTTTTAATTATCACTAATATTACCCGTGTGTACACACGGGTGCATAACACTAGTTTAAAACAGAACGATAACCAATCTATAAAGCTACAAAACTACAATGTACCTTAGGCCGCTTATCAACCGAATATCTAACAAGCATACGAAACCCCAACTCAACCGAACCCCAATCCCCCAAATCACAAAACCCCAACAAAACCCCTAAACACTTAACCAAGCCCTTAACACTTGAAACAGAAACCCCATCATCACACAAACCCTTTTCAACAACCCCAATAACAATGTCAACCGCCTCGACCGCCTTATCAGACCCGATACTCTTTTCAGGAACTATAGGCAATACAATGGCTAAGAACGAAGATAAAGCCGAAACGGCATCTGGGTCTGTTGAGGAAATTGTGGAAAGTGAGTCAATTGTAGCAGCGAAATATGAAATGGGTGTTGGAGTTAAAGATTCTGATTGGATTATGGACCGGGTTGCGGCTGCGGTTGCGCAGAGATGGCGGTGTTGTGGGGCGGTGGATTTGGAGTAACGGTTTAAGAGTTGGTCGCAGATGTCTGTGTCGCCGGTGAAGGTGGTGGCGCCAGCTGTGGCGTCCATTGGTTCGGCGGTGGTTTCTGGTGGTTGTTTTTTGGGAATCATATAATTAGAGGGAAAGGGGGAAGAGTTTGAGAGTAGGGTTTACAGAGGGTTTTTGTTTAAAACTATTGATTGGGTCAGGTGAGCCGTGTAATTGCCAAAAAAAAATTATTTTTTTTTTTTTAAGTATGTTTCAACCTAATTTTTTAAACATATGAAGTCAGGCAGATTTAGGCCGGTCCCAATGGCTTGTTCTCACCCTCGTTCTCACCCTCATTCAAGCTCATTCTCAGAAAACTAATGTTACAATCTCCTCGTTCTGGCCTCGTTCTTAAATTCTCCCCAGAACATCAATGTCACGGCCTCGTTCTGGGCTCGTTCTGGGGGCCTCATTCTCTTGAGAACGAGTTATGTCTGTGTGTGTGTGT
>JAOXNX010000032.1:12630014-12644168 GCA_028566075.1 Solidago caesia
TAAATTTAGTAGACACAATAAACTTGATTAGTAGCTTAATTTGATCTATTCGTGGATATCATAAGTTGGTTTTTTCTGTAGCATGAACGCATGCTTCTATTTTGGTTATTTTCGACAGTTAATCTATATTAGTTTCATGAATTTAATATAGTTATGTTTTTTTTTTAATCAAAGATTCTATAATTAAACAATACTTGTAATTTATTATTAGATGTAATTTATTAAAAGTAAATGCTTATAAAGTAAAAGGGCTAATGTTGTGTTTGACCATTAATAATATCAATGATGACATCATTATTTTGATCTAAGGGTTGTAATTAAACACATCTAATGGTTCTTACTTCTCCAAAAAATAATTTATCACCCTCTTTTATATATATTGGTAGATGGTAGATGGTAGATACAAATAAAGGTATTTTTAATTAGTTAAGTTAAAAAAATATTTAAAAATAAGAGTAAATTAATATCTAGTGGACTTGGAGTCGTGCCGTTGACTGCTGCGGGATCGCTACGTTAATCTCCCAAATTCACCAAGGTTTGCATTAACATTTTCATTGATGAACGTTTTATTTTAATATAATTTGAATAGAAGACACTAATCCCTACTAAATTTTGAAATTACTATATAATATTATTTCAAATTTTTGAATAAACATAAAATAATAGGCATGAAAATGTACTTCAGAGGGAACAAAAGGTATTTAATGCGAGATATAATAAGACTTTATTAATTATTTTAACAATAGTAATATTGTGGTCAAAATAAATAATTTAACATCAGAAATTCTTGTTAATCTAAAAGTTATATTAATACGTAACGTGTTTATTTGGTAATTCAAATTGTATATTTGTAGAAAATACTACAATGTTATTACACATTTTTGGCTAAAAGTTATGCCATTGATTTTGTGTTATCTTAAAATATATTTATACCTTTTTCTTTGAAGATTTCAATGTTTTCACTTTTTAGTTTTTACCATATATTTAGGTTAGAGAATTCTACCCCCTCTCCTCTATGTTTAATAGTATTTGCAAATATTTAAGGTTTTATTTTATATTTTTTTTTGGGTCATAAAAAGCTTTACATTAACCTTGCATTGTGGATGCTCTAATACAAATGGATTTATAATTCAACTTTTTTTTGTATTTTGTTTTTTTTAGAATAAAAAATAAAAAAAACTTGTACAAGTTTAATGCTGAAATTGATAATGATAAACATAATTTTCTTCTTCTAAAATCTATTATGTCACTCGACGTTTTATGCTTTACGTATTTTACTATTAATCACACTTGTAACTATATATAAAGGCTTACATCAATCAAATGATTTCATAATAGAGAGGATTGAAATGACTATCTCAAGTACACAACATATTTCTTGCATATACATTGTCATTATATACTAACAATAAATAATAAAGTGTAAGTGTGTAATTAGGTAAAGATGAAAATTTATATAGTTACAAGTTGTGTAAGTATATTAAAGTTTAGATACATATAAGATAATCATAACCACATCCATAACGGATGAACTTTTATCGTCGTGAACCATTTTCTAGCATGGTCAAGCCTGGGTCGCAGTGGCGGCCGGACGCTGGAGATAGCATGGAGCTAGTGGTTCACGACGGGAAAGGACATGTGATTTAAAAAAACAAAAATTATTTTATATATATTAAATTAAATATATTATATGTGATTGTGATATGTGATCGCTACAAATCACAAATGCTTGAATTGGTGACTAATAATAAAATAAAAGTGTGGAGTGATAGAGAGATTCATGGAGAGAATGTGATTGGAAGAAAGAGTACGCGTAAGGGAGCACCATTGATTGGAAGCACGTGGAATGGTTCTCCACCAACCGCATTTTGCTTTCAAACCCCTCATTTTCCTTTATTGGAGGAGCCCCTACACCTTTTAACTTTTAACTATGATGATGCCAAATTAAACCTTTGTCGTCACAATATTAATATTGATGATTCTTTTCCAATATTGGTCCTATTTGGTTTCTTACACTCATGTAAATCGTCATTTTAGGTATAAAACTACCGAAAATAATCGTTAGTTATGCTTTTTTTTAGTATTTTACTTTCATGTCATCACCTTTGATCATTTGTCTGTCATTTTACGTACTAATTTTGATCAAATCGTTGGAGGTCTTCCGCACCTTGATCGTCTTTACTTCCATTTTCATTTGACGTATGACATGACCTTTTCAGTTCTTGAACTGTTCACTCAAAACTAGGCAGATTTTTTAAAAGGTCTTTAAAAGACATTTTAGGACAATTTCATATAAAATCCATGTGTTCTCGATCAATGACTATCTTGAAGAACTTCTCCAAAACCTCAATTTATATGCCATTGTTTGTAAAATCCGACCAATTTTTTTTCTTATATATAAAATATCATATTTTATGTCCCATTTGTCTTTTCCATAAGTATACACTCAGCCCGTGGCTCAAATACATCTCAAACGACTTTAAAAGACGCAAAAAAAACAAGTCTATGCATCAGGGGCGTCACATTTTTGCTCGAAGGCCTAAAATGTCAACGTACATTTTTGGATTGTACATAGCTGCACCATGTGCTTTTTTATTGACTATATGCTTAATGAACTTTCAAAATTTGTACAAGTATGATACTTTTGATCGAATTATAGTGAATTTCAGGTAAATTTTTTATTTTGAAAGTTCATCGAGTCAATTAAAAAAATACACGGTACGACTATGTACAAATCAAAAAGTATGTTGACATTTTAAGTCTTTAAAACTAACATGTCGGAAATCTCCATATTGTTAAGTACGAAAAACATGGTTGTGGCGCGGAGCAAATTGATTCATAAACTAGGACTAATTAAGAAAAACACAGGGCCACCTCTTCTTCTTCAATGTATATAAAATAGGGACAACTACATGTTGTTTATATGGTACATGTTGTACCATTGATCTTTCTGCTAGGTCCCTTTGCAAGGCACCAATATTATTAATATGTAACCATTTTAGTAGATATTTATTACTACATCACAACTGAGTAATTAAGTAACTTGTTTGAGGGGAATCAAGAAACATGAAGGAAATGAGTTATGCTTGGCAACCAGTGCGAGTTTGTTGTTCCATACTTCTATTTGCCATGCACGTGAAGGTGTTTTTGGTCATTTTACATTCTTTAGAAAAAATAGAGTTATGAAACCAGTAATTTTGGACAAATGTATCATCCGTGTAATTTACCCTAAAATTTATAATAATTATTATTACTTTATTTTATTTTATAAAACTATATTTCTCAATTATTATTATTTATTAATCAAATTTTTTTTATTGTTAATGATTATTATTTAGCAATAAATTATAATTTTATAAAAAAATTATTACTATTTTATAAATATATACTTTTATTTTATAAAAGACTATTTTTAAAAAATATTATTGTTAATTTATCCTAGTTAATGTTAAGATTGTCATTATCAAATCAATTTTAAGATTGCCCTACAATACATATTGCAGTTTTTCAAAAAACATGACATTGCAAGATAGCAATATTAGATATTATTATCATGAATATATACATCAACTTTCAACCGACACTCTCTTTAGCCCCAACACCTCCAACCCTACCCTAAACAAGACTTTTTTTTTACCTTATTTCATAGTACATTGATTCTCCAACTACCTTTGTTTTGTGTTTGTGTTCTTCTTATTTTATTTTATTTTATTTTTTTAATTTTTAATTTTTTTTTTATATCTTATACTTTTTAAGAATTTTTATATAATATGGATACTTACATTTTAATCTAACATGATCAAAGCTCAATTTCTATGGACATAGTTTATAGGCATGCTCAAATCTTACAAATTTTGTTATACAATGTATTATACAGAAAATACATATATACGCGAGACGTCATTATACAGAAAATTATGTACGTACCCTAGTTTAACAGGTCTAAATGGTACAATTAAAGTGGATTAGTAAGAATAATCTCCTAATACACTTATTATTTCTGTTTGCTTAGTAGTTACTGATCTATTAGTTGTATTCTAAAGAGTTTAAAAGATAGTTTGAGTACGAATTTAGACTTAGAGATTGGTGAATTATAAAATTCAAAAAATCTATTTATTGGTGGATTAATGGATATAGAATTTTGTGTTTTGCTACTTCCAAGCCTGATCTCTTATTCTTTAACTAGACGGAAGCCCGCGCAATGCGGCAATGTGATAATGGTAGCGACGGGTGGTGGTGTCGGTGACGGGTGGTGGGGGTGGCGGTAGTGGTAGCGGTGTGGTTATTAATGTAAAAATAATTGATGTAAAAGGGGTAGTGTAGTTATTTTAAGGGTTGATAGATGTATGTTGTAAATAATAGTTATTTTAAGGATTAAGGATGTATATTGTAAATAATTTCATTAAGGGTATTATAGGTATATTAGGTGAAGATATTTAAATTAGTTAATAAATGATAAGGGTAGTTTGGGAAGTTCAGTAGGCTTTTTTTGAGAAAATGGGGGGAGTGTTCCTCCTTTATAAAAGAGTATAGATTATTTACTAGTGTTAATTGTTAATATTAATTAGAGTTCATAATGGTGGTAATAGAAACATTAATTACGACAGTAAAGACGTTAGGTCAGAGGGAAACGTTACTGCGGGTAATACGTCTTTTGCAGAAGTATTGAAAAGCAATGGGAATGAGGAACATAAAAATGATGCTGGAATTTTTCTGTTCCGACTACTAAACATAAAGTGATTATTAGAGAGGAAGATGTGATGGATGTGGCTAAGATTCAGTTCTCTGTGCTTGCCAAGGTAAAGGAACTTAAGTCTATCCACAACTTGTTCATTATCCTGAAACTTAATGGCTTTGAGGGGACCGATATTCGTTATGTGGGGGGCTGCTGGGTTTGGCTTATATTTGAGAACGACATAGCTTGTGTGTTATTCAAGCAGTCACGGGAAATGCAGCAGGTTTTCTCTGAGTTTAGAGAAGCTAGTAGATGCCGAGTTTAAGCCAGCAGAGCGTCTTGTTTGGATTGATATCATGGGAGCACCGCTAATTGCTTGGACACCTTCAGCGTTTCAGAAAATTGCAATGTCTTGGGGTGACTGTATGGCTGTTGATATGGATGAGGGTGAATCCTTTTGGACCCTGGGAAGATCTGTATTTTGACCGAATGCATGTCCAAGATACAGGAGGTGATATTAGTGGAAGTTAATGGATGTAATCATGAGGTGACTGTCACGGAATTTGCTTACTGGGATCCAAACTTTGTAATGGAACAGGATGACGACTCTTCAGACTCGGATTCTGAGAAGGATGATTATGATAAAATGTCAGGGCGATCATTCGGTGATAATCAACATTTGTTTGACGAGGAATCAATAGGTAAGGAGGCTGATCTGATCCGTTTGATGTTATGAAAATTATTGAGGAATCTCGTAAATTAACTAAAGAACAGAAAATCGATGATCACAAAGGCGATGATAATAAGAACTTGGAGATACCGGCTGAGAATGAGAATGTCGGGCACTAGTGTTCTGAAGAGCCAGTCTGGAATGCCAGCGGGGAGTTTAGGTGTGGAAGACAATTCGGTGGGAGCTGTACAATCAGTGAATGACTCATCTCAATCTCCAAAGCTAGCTGAGTTTCACAATGATAAAGGTCAAGAGGGTAGTATGGGTTCCCCATCTTCGCTACCTCCTGGTTTTGTGGAATTCGCGTCTAAGGTTAGACAGGCGAAAGGAATTCTTCAAGGATGGTTGGAACAGTTGAAGATGGATCAAAGATATCGGAGTCTAATTGTTCCGAGAAGGATGTAAATGGTCCTCTTTTGGAAAATTTATCCCGAATTATACGTATGGGAGACATATTTGGCTTAGAGCTACCGAACTCTGTAGACGATTTGAATAAGATGTTGAACAGTATGGGTGTTAAATTGGTGAAGCAATGAATTTATTGTCTCTAAATAGTCGTGAAACGGAAAGGATCCAAATAAAAAACAAAAAGTGGCACACCTCCTTCATAAGTTCGGTATCAATTTTTGCGGATTTCGGGAAATGTTTATGACTTCGGTGGATTACTTTTGTCTCCGTGCTTTATGGGGTAATTCTCAGTTTGAATTTGCGGCTTCGTCAGCTAGAGGGCAGGGGGTATTGTGTCAATGTGGAATCCGGCTGAGTTTGTTAAGAAGAGATTATTATGCTTTCCTTATTTGGTCATTGTTGAAGGAACTTGGAAGCAGTCTCGTTGTTCTTGTTACATGGTCAACGTCTATATTCCCCAAGATGACAGCCTTAAGCGAGAGCTGTGGTTTTTCAATTTATCTTTCATGCAGTCAAATGTTGGTAATTACATCATATTTGGAGATTTTAATGCAGTCAGATGTGAGGCGGACCGTATTGGGCTTTCTTTTTCAGTAAGTAATGGGTATCATTTTAACGAGTTAATTAGAAATGGGTGCTTGGTGGATGTGCCGATGGGAGGTTATAGATTCACTCAGATAAATGGTTCTTGTTCATCAGCAAGCAAAATTGATCGATTTTTAATATCGGATGGCGTGTGGAATCATAAGTTGTCTCTTCAGGCCACGGTTTTGGGTCGGGATATTTCGGATCACCACCCCATTGTTCTTCGGCAGAAGGTGATCGACTACGGGCCTACTTCGTTTAAGGTGTTTCACTATTGGTTATCTGAGCCAGGATTTGATGAGATGGTACAAAAGTCTTGGAGTACGTAGTGGGTGCTATGAAAAGTCTTCTAATGCACTAATAGATTTTAAAAATCATTTGAAAAGCCTTAAGGCTGATATTAAAAGATGGCGTGCAACATTACGTACCTTCCAAGCTCTTGATTCTTTCACAGAGGATCTAATTAAGTTGGATAAGGCCGTTGATGAGGGATCTATTGATGATGCGGCTGCTCTGACACGCAAATCCATTGTTAAAAACATTCTTGAAACTGAACGCCAGATAAATATTGAATTAATGCAAACGGTGAAAACAAAATGGAGTGTACGGAAGCCGATGAAAACTCCAATTTTTTTCATGGGATGGTAAATAAGCAACGAAAGGCTTCGGGTATCTCTGGTATTAAATCAAATGGTGAATGGTTGGAGGACCCTGGAGCGGTTAAAGATTGCTTTTTTCGTTATTTTTCATCCAAGTTTCCGGTCATTAATTCTCGCCCCAAAAGTCGCCATTTCAAGAAACTTAATGCTAACCTTGTTTCATTGCTTGAAGCTAATTTCATTGCATGAAGCTAATGTAAGTGTGCAGGAGATCAAACAGGCAGTGTGGAGTTGGGGCAGTGAAAAAGCTCCATGGCCGGATGGTTTTACATTTGGATTTTTGAAAAAATTTTGGGATATTATGCAGCCTGATATTGTGCATGCGGTGTTAGAGTTTTTCTCGTTGGCTGATATTCCAGTGGGATGTAATATGCTTCGTTTATCTCATTGATCCCGAAGACTGAGTCTCTATTATTGGTTACTGACTATCGTCCAATAAGCCTCATAGGTATTCTTTATAAAGTTATTGCTAAATTTCTAGCTATGAGATTGTCACAGGTGATCGAGTTTGTGGTGGACTCAGCACACTCAGCATTTATTAAAGGTCAGCAGATTCTTGACGGTCGACTAATGCTTAATGAGGTGCTTCATAATCTCAAAAACAAAAAGAAGAAAGCTATGATTTTCAAGGTTGATATTGCTCAAGATGTCTGTTAAAGTTAGAGATAAGCTAGAGGCGATGAAAGCAAAATTCTTTTGGGGTGGCGATAAGAGTCCAAAATGCATTGGATTAAATGGGAATCGGTGGTGGCTAGCAAAGAAAAAGGTGGTGTTGGATTTGGTAGTTTGCACGCATAAAATACTGCTCTCTTACTCAAATGGTATTGGCGTTTTCTTAATTCCCCAAAGCTTTATGGGTAAAACTGATTAATAACATTTATAAATGTCCTAATGTTTCATTCTGGCCTAAATAGAAGTCGAACAGTACTTGGGGTAATATATGTGGAATCATGAGGAATTTGATCTGGGATAAAATTGTGCCAGCTAAGGTTATTCAGTGAAAAGTTGGTAATGGTCATTCCACTCATTTTTGGCATGACATTTGGGCTGGTAATGCCCCCCTAGCTGAAGTTTACCCGCGCCTATTTATCCTTGATCAGCAGCAGGAATGTTTTGTGTCGGATAGATGGAACGGGTTGCATGGCATTTGGAATTGGCTTCGGGATATTCGGGGAGGCATTGAAACTACACAGCTGTGATCCCTCTCTGATCTGTCGAGTAGTATTTGTTTGTCTACAAACGAAGATAAATGGTGTTGGCTCCTTGATAATATGGAGGATTATTCGGTTAAGGGAGTTAGAAAATATTTAGATGGGCATTTTCTACCATCTAATTTGCAGTCAACTAGATGGAATGTTTATGTCCCGGCTAAGGTCAATATCTTTGTTTGAGTCTTCTTTTGAACCGATTACCTACCTGCTTGAACCTTTGCTGGAGAGGTATTGATATCCCACTATATTTTTCCCTATGAAGAAGATTTTGAAGGACATGTTGCAAAAAAGGTTTGACACTCGATATCAAAGTGGCTTGATATGATATTTACCCTCCCAATGGACACTACTCCAAATAACTTGGTCCAACATGTTGATACTATGGGCGTGACCACGCAGGTGAAAAGACTAGTTGAAACTATCATTAACACGGCTTGGTGGAGTATTTATGACATGGTTTTTGTTCCTACAAAGAAGAGAGATGTTGTTTTATTTGATTCGATAGTAACGTAAACTTACTTGTTGTACAGTTCACATTATAGGAAGTGTCACATTAGGTGGGTCGAGTGTCTTAAAAACCCTCATTTATTTATGTAACATTTTCTTATATTTCGGTTGATATCTTTAATTTTCAACCAGTTTTTAATAAAACCTGTCGTTCAAAAAAAAAAAAAAATTAAAACACATTCGGCTGCCGTGCACAGGCACACTTTTAATCCATATAAAAACTTAAAAACCCAATTAAATTTGAATTTATGAGTACAAAATTTCATTATTTCGTTAATAATTTTCGCTCAAATTCATTATTTTTTTTCCTCTATTAAAACATAATGTGATTGAACGAATGTTTTTTTTTTTTCTTTTTCGAAAATTATAAATTTGGTGGGAGAGTTTATAAGTTTATTATTTACCTAATCAATCTAAAATTATAAACTTTCATTAGATTGAAACTAATCGATTTAAAATACAAAAATATCAAACCTTATTTCATCACATATAAATCTAAATGAAATCAAAGTTTCTAATCTAACTATATTAAAAAGTATGATGCTTCAATACTTATCACGTGTAGGAATGCTCGATTGAAAAACCTGCGCATAATCATTACATATTTTGGCGCTAAATATTATTAAGAAGTCGTATGTAAGAAGTAAGAACATTAATTATATCAATAGACGATTACTGTTGGTGCAGTTTCGTGTGACAACAACATTCTAGGAAGTTAGCTTGTGTCTTTATGATATGTACTTATGTTAAACGTTATGTTATTGTGTGTTTATTTGAAACTCGAGTCTGTAAGTTTGTCTAAAACTCAAGTTGGTCAAACTTGAGTTGACTGGCACGAGGCTAGGGTCTGACACGAGTTTGGGCCCAGCCCATGGACCTTGAAACTTGTCTGACATGTTTAGTTTATCTATAAATAGTGGTTAAACCTTAGGTTTAAGGTTAATCATCAGTTAGTTTTCGTTATTGCTTGTATTCAACATTTACTGAAGTAATATACGGTTCCGGCTATTTATATTGTGTTCGTGTTCTTATTCATTGTTGATTGCTTGTGTTTAAGGATTCCGCACTTAAACTATAGTTGCTAACCTCGTAGATCCGGTGGCTAGGGACTTACAATTACTATTACTAATTACTAATATTTTGAGTTAGAACTTAGGATTTATGTAATTTATAAAAAAAGTAGGAGAACCATATGTGGTTTTCATCAATGCTTTGGATGATGTCATCAAAATTATCCATAGGTTTAAAATACCTGAAAGGATTTTAATCAATGATGTATACTAAATCATAAATCATTTAAAGGTTTTGTTTTATTATATATTAAAGATTTTTAGCCGATTTTTACTTATGTGTTAAATGGATTTAGATTTTTCACCAAGACCCAAAATAGTTTGATTTTTAATTTTAAAAGCTTGGATTCACTCAACGAATGATTCTTTGTTGTATTTTCTTCTTGGATCAAACCGAAAATGGGGAAGGATGAGAGAAGAGGTGTAAATCTGAGAAAATGAGTTGGTTGAAAATGAGAAGATAAGATGAGGGATAAGGTTATATGTAGGCATTTATCCATATTTCATTATTATTATTATTATTGTAAGAAAAGATGTAGTTGACTAGTTATATGTTACAATTAGAAAAGATTTATTTAGTTATGACATGTGACACATAAGTGTAAAAATTATATTTACGCAAACATTTATTAGATTTTCATTTTTAGACATTTTATATTTAATCAAGTCTAGTGTCAATTCGCGTTCAAATTTTTAATATTTATTGGAATTTTTTAGACAACTAGTAACCTTAGAACACCGTGTCCTCGTACTGTCCATCTATTAATTCAACTAGGTCGAAGACACTATAGAACCATAAAACTTATTTTTATTGCAGTCTCGGTACACGCTTTAATCTGTCTATGAGAATTTGAGAACTATAAAGTACAAAAATGACGGCAGGCTCAGGTGACAAAAATGACGGTAGGCTTAGGTGACGGTTGTTACAAATGCCGAGTGAAAGATATCATGAAAATAAGAAATAGCAAACTCTCACATTAGAGTGGGTGCAGGGAATGATCCACACGAACCACCTCCAGCATGAGAATAAATATTTGTGATATGTGTCACATCCCGACTAGACGGAAAAACGGGATGCAACGTTAAGCATACACGTCATGGATATTACATAGAGTAACTAAATGATTTCATAAAAATAAATGATCTCATTTAAGCAAACATAATCATTCAAACATAAAACCAATAACAACCAAAAGCAATAGTCCCACGCAGGGGATGAGAGGTAGGCATAATGTCACAGTCTACAAATAAAAAGACATAAGATAAATGATAAAGCAGCAACGAATCCTAAGGTCCGAGTATGCTACAAACCTCCATGCTACCAATCCTTAGCCACCTCCAACACGATTCACTTGATCACCTGAAAGGATACTTAAAAGTGTCAACACTATGGTTGGTGAGTTCGTAGGTTTGAAAACAATGAGTTTCTGCCGAATACAGGTTTCCACATATGAATACACAAAAAGATTGGCTATAGAGTTACTTATGCTACACATAATATGCTTTCTCAATGATAACTCAATGATAACAGCACTTACGGTTAACCAGGCACGATTCCATAACGATTCTATATGATAACACAACGATAGCACAATGCACATAAATCTAGTAGCCATTACGAGTGGTAAACATAACGGCACTAAAGAAAACAATTAGTATCCTTTCACCCCGATAAAACATATAAAAGTGGGGCTATGAAGCTTACTGAATGCTAGCAACAACAAATTACACAAGATATTTGAATGCAAGTAACAGATACGTAGATAATATGTTTCGCATTACGGTAAACAAGTATGAAATCATTAGGGAAACACGTGCTCATAAAGTTCTATCAAGTCTTATTTGTTTGAAAACCTTTTATGTTTGACTTCGATTTTGACTACTATATTTGATAAACTGGTGACTGACACTTCTGTACGTTGTTTACTCTATACGCGCGAGGGACACATATACCCGACTTATATGCGTGCTTAACTCTATACTATGATAATTGTCTCTATACTATGATAATCGGCTCTATGCTATGATAATCGGCTTTGTACTATAATAACCAGATCTATACTATGACTATACTATGATAATCAACCCTATACTGTTATAAAATGCTCTATACTATGATAAACAGCTCTATACTATGATAAACAGTTGTATACAACCCTTGATCATTCTTATATGAACCGTGTTGTATACGGACCTTGACAAGCTATATGCGACCCTTGAGTAGTTCTATATGAGGCTGGGCTAAGAGAATCTTATACAAGGCTTGTCTATACCCGATACAGACCTTGCTATATGCGAACTTGGATCAACTATATGCGTGACTTGCTGTCTATACGAGGCTCGCATATAAGCTTCTTCATCACGAAAAGAATTTGAAAACCCTAATTTTGATTCTCGATTTCAAAGGTATTTTTGCTAATAGTTGGTACTTCTAGACTTCCGAATAGCGTACGGAGACAATTCAAACAATTTAAACCCAAATACGAGCTAGAATTTGAAAACCCATTTTTTAACAAAGTTTACTTTGAAATTACAATTTTGAATAAAAACTATAGACTTCTTACCGAAATCCTACCAAATTTTGAGATTAACTACAACTAATGATTCTACTACTTTTGAACGTAAAAAGTTTAAGACTTGATGCGTGTAGTATGTGTATTTAAGGAAAAACCGAAATAAGAAATAAAGGGTAAAAGTGGGTTTTTGATTATTACCTCAAATTAGTAAAAATATGATGTTATGATGATGTTTAAGGCTGAAAACAATGTTTTAAAGCCAAATCTTGGTGAAATAAGGTTGGATTTTGATAAAAGTTCGTGTTTTTATAATAATATTGTGTAGTGTGTGAAAAGGTGAAACGAGTGTGTAGTGTGTGAAAAGGTAAAAAGAGAATGTTGTGTGTGTTTCTTGAGAGAATGTTGATGTAAAAATAAGGGTTTTTGAGTGATATAAGGGTATTTATAGGAGGAACACTTTGACCTACGGACACACGAGGCTCGTGTGAGCCTCAAGGTTCGTACGAAGCATAAGTTACTTGTTGACTTTCTTTGAATCACTATTAACTCGAATCGTTTGCTCATTTAATTATAATTTTTTTCCAAATGACTCAAAATGATTATGCAGCTATGATGTTTACCGAGATTTCTCGATTAGTTTCCTTTTGGCTACTTTTGTTAGATTCACATAGATTCGATTACAAATAGGGCTGTCAAAAGACTTAAAATAGACTACACATTAGTTTGAATACTGAAATCACTTTCTATTTCGATAAACACATTCAATTACACAAAATTCACATAATTATCATTGAGTTTGAGTCACGGGTGTTACTATATGATAGTAAGTATGTAATCAATATATGAGATTGAGAGAATAATAATAAGAGTATACGATTGTGTGTTTGATCAAATGTAATATTGCGGTTGAAAGTTTGTTGATGATTCTCTTATGGTAGTAGGTCAGAACCTACTTTACGCCAGCAAATATATATGTGTGAAAATGAGAATGAGAGAGAATATTGAGAGTGAGAGAGAGAGAGAGAGAGCTTATACATATTTATTTTACGAGATATTTATCTTTTTTATGTTTAAATTATGATTATTTTGATGGACTTTTGATACTTAATAGATGATTTATTTGAATTGTATGTCGATATGGTGCAGTATCATAATGTAACATTTCGCAATTTAATATACGTATTTTCGTATATTACTGTTCACTTCTACGTTCAATTTAATTTATTTAATTTAAACGTACAATCGTATCGAAACGCGTAACATTCTCTCGAATTTAATTTATAAATTCGGAACATGATAGATAAAATCGTAAACGTTTAACATTTAGTAACAAACGGAATGCCAAACTATTACTGTAATCTTGTAAAAGATTTACCTCAATGTATTTAATTATGTAAATACATCTTGTAAAGTTTAGTTTATAATTAAAATGAAAAATAAAAATAAATTGTGCATGTGGGAGGTGGTTTTGACCACCGAAAATTCAACATGAAGTATGGGGAGCCATACTTCATCTTTCATTTCAACACATTACTTACATTTCAACAAAACACACACACACAAACTCTCTCAATTTCATCTCAAAACCGGTTACAAGAGGGGCATTTTGATCGTGAATTTCATCTCAAAAACATCACATTTTCAGGTAATAACACTCACAATCTGTTTTGATTTGATTCCATGTCGAAATTTAGAAGTTTTTGTGAGTTATTTTGATGTTTTGGTCCCGGTTTTGAAACTAAAGAAAAACCCCAATGATTTAGCTTGTAAATCATTGATTTGTGTTATGTTAT
>JAOXNX010000032.1:12644268-12657694 GCA_028566075.1 Solidago caesia
AAACAATACATTTGAAGTAAAAAAAATGTTTCCAAAGAATCTTTCAATGGTAAAAAAACAAAATACAAACTGATCATTTTGTGTTCAATGGTAAACAAAATACAAACTTCAAATAATTGAATGCTTTTTGAATGGTCAAAAAAAAAAAGGAGTACGTAAAGAATTAATAAAAATTACATTGGCCCCACAACTTCTTTGTTTTCGGTTTGTATGCATACAAATTGAGGGATCAAATTGCCAAAGATACTGAACCTACAATCGAAGCAAACTGCTCATACAGTTTGCATACTGAGATGCAATTCTCATTGGAGATAGCCTTAGATGTTGATATGTCATTCAACACCTAAGTGTTAAAAACTAAAAACTAAATTTATTTTATAGGAAATATGGGAAAGAAAAACAAACTAAAGTAAATATTTAATTGGTGTATACATTGTATTAAAAAACAAATTTGGTGTAAAATATACCCATATTATATCAAATTTGGTGCAATATTTTGTGCATACATTGAAGATGCTCTTATGTTACAAACGAAAAAGCTGTCTTTGAGTTAGATGGACGCAGTCTTACATTGATGTTTCCTTGACCGTTTTTGACTCTCTCTCTAACCGCTTCAAGATGTTTACATTGAAATATTCTAACGTGAGAAAAAAAAAAAAGATGGATGCCCACCATTTTACATTTTTACCTTGATTGTGATTGCTCCAACACTTAAATCGAATGTTAAATATTCCACCATGACTTTTTATCCACATTGCATACTTAAAATACTAGGTACTATAAAAATATAAAAGTGGTCCAAATTTAGCACGTTTCTTCATATGTGATTCTTTTGTTTTGTTGATATTCTCTATCTTACAAATTTCTAAGAAAAAAATGCAAATACCGTATCGTAGTACGAACTAATATATAAGGCCACGATATTCAGAAGATAAGATGAGCAAATTATGTATTTTTATATCGACAAAAGAAACTGAATTCTTATGGTATTGGTAAACAAAAATATGGCCGAATATATGTTTGGTTTTCTTTTAAAGACTCTTAAACAATTCTACACAAATTTCTTACATATTTACAACATCGTTTACCATGGGACTAGATTCCATAACATATAATCATCTACCATCGGACTAGATTCCATAACATATATAGAGGTTAATGAGTTATCACACATACCAAATGAGCCAAGACTTAAGGGTAGAATATTCATTTGGTTCCGATGTTGGTTGATGACTTGGCCCAAAACAAAGCCTTTTCATAGTCATTTAACCAGAGAATAAATTATACAATGATCACATATACAGTACTAAGTTATTATTCATGTAAAAGAAATACCTTATTAGTTTTTAGATATAAAAAATAAAGAAGATAATAATCGACTCATTATTGGTTCTCGGTATCTATAACCACCATGACTTTTCATTGCATCCTTAAAATATGGGGTCCTATAAAAATATAAAGTGGTCCAAATTTAGCACGTTTCTTCATATGTTCAATTCTTTTGTTCATATTCTTTATCTTACAAATTTCTACAAAATAAAATGCAAATACCGTATCGTAGTAGAAAATAATATATATGGCCACGATATTCAGAAAGATAAGATGAGCAAATTATGTATTTTTATATCGACAAAGTAAACTGAATTCTTATGGTATTGATAAACAAACATATGACCATGATCATAGAACATACGTTTGGTTTTTCTTTAAAGACACTTAAAACAATTCTACATATTTCTTACATATTTACAACATCGTCTACCATGGGGCTAGATTCCACAACATATATAGAGGTTAATGAGTTATCACATATACCACATGAGCCAAGACGTAAAATATTCATCTGGTTCCGATGTTGGTTGATGATTCGGCCCAAAACAAAGCCTTTTCATAATCATTTAGCCAGAGAATAAATTATACAATGATCATATAAGCAGAAGTAAGTTATTTTTTTTTGAAACGTAGAAGTAAGTTATTATTCATGTAAATGAAATACCTTATTAGTTTTTAGATATAAAAAATGAAGATAATAATAATTGACTCATTATTGGTTCTCACGTACTGTATCTATAACCAATATGAGAGAATCTGAATTGCGTAAAACTATATGTATATATTTCATAAATCTTATAGAAAAACTTTTGTACATAGATTAATATATACTTTTCTAATAGGACAAAATATTTTGGTGGACTTTTGTTTCGGGAATCTAAGAAAGCAAATGCTTCTCAAAGAACCAAAAACACAAAGTGATTCCACATTAAGTGGTCACAAAGTGATTAATATCTCTTTTAGTGTTTTATCTTCAAAGTGTCCAACGGCTTTACGTGGTAACCCCAATAAAGATCGTCTTCTCTTGTGTTAAAAATGCACAAAATAGACGTGTACTTGTGACAACATCCATTGTACTTCGTATATCTACAATTTCACTTTCATTATTTAACTTAAAATGACAAATTAAAGTTTTTTTTCTTTGATAATGATTTCGTACATATTTATCATTGTAATTTATCATAACTTGATAGCTTAATACCAGACCCGTCCCATGGATTTTAGAGGTCTTGCGAGATAACCTAAATTGGGCCCCTAAACTCAAAAACATATAAATATGTAAAAAAAATTTCACTGGTAAACATTATAAGATATGATTTTTAATAACAAAAAAATTTGTATAAAACTCAAAGATAAACGTTAAAAAATGACAAAATTTAATTATAATGCGGGAATAAAAAAAAAACAACAACTTAAAAGTATAAGTTTGGTACCTTAAATTTCAAAGTAGTGAAATAAAAAAAATATTTAAAGTAAACGATGCAAAGCAGGAAAATCCTGCCTACAAACTTCGAACTTCGCGTACCCTTTTTTATTTGCGTCCTCTCGTCCAATATGTTTTTTTTTCTCCTTTGGAGAATAAGTATTGAAATAAATTTAAGCTTAATATATATATTTATATTATTTTCTGGACTTGGATTAAAAAACCAATGAAGTTTGCTTTAAGATGAAATTTGGTGCCCCATATATGGTGTGGGCACTATGTATTTGGGCTGCTTGCACAAGCCCATTACCGGCCCTGAAAAAAATACATATGGAGGTTTAAATATGTATGCATTATATATACACTGATGCTTCCAAAGTATCGATACAACAATGTGATCGAGTACTTGAATATGACTCGTTGGTCATCTTACAGAAACTACGTATATTAAAAGCAGTAAACAAGGGATGCAAAAGAATCACTGTATGTGATTGCCAGATAGCACAAAGAGCAGTGATCATATTCGGCAAAAGAAAGTGTTTTGAGGTCTAATTTTGAATCTCTAAAAGAGATCAACTTTCCTCTTTAGTTGGTCTTGCTTCCATCTTGGTAACTTATTGAATGCCTCTTTTGTCATATTAAATACTTCCTCAAATTCTTCAGTGGAGAGATATGCCTAAAAACGGACATTTATACAAAGACGGGTCAATTTAGCTGCTGTTTCTTAAGTAACAGTTCAATGGTAAAATTCGAAACACAATAGTTGTAAAGGAAACAAGTCAAACGGGTTAAAAGTCGTCCAAAGTATAAGGAAATGCCTACAAACATAAATTCCTTACTAACCAGATTGATCGTCATTGTTTAAGTTGTTTTATAATCAAATTTTAATATGATAAGTATTTACGAGTTTATGAAATTGAACAAGAAAGGACTTATTTTGATTCATATCTATATCAGTTTTGACTTATTGCCCAATTCGCTTCACATTTAGCATCAAGCCACAAAGGATCCAAGTAGAACATCAAAAAAGGGTAATTATCTGAGATTACCTCTCTTTTCTTGAAGTCGATTCCAGTAACCGGGTTTGTTGATTTGGATTTTAGTTGATCATAAGTATATGAACTTTGACTGTTTTCACAATCCTTTTCAGACTCATCAGTTTCCTTTGCTGAAGAGTCCTCTTCGTTGGTCTCTAGAGTCGGCTCAGATGTCTCAGTCTCATTAGTAGCTTCAGAACCTTCATTTTGTTCAGAAACGTTGGAGGGTTCTTCGGTTTGCACTGGAGCTGCAGATCACCATGGGTTGTCATTATAATAATGTATTTTTAGGATACCATAACCCATATTTTCAAAGTTTCTAGATTCCGACATAACTTGCCAGAAACAAATTTATATGTTAAACCTACTATCTTCTAAAAATGCTACAAATAAGTAGAAACAAGATTGGGAAAGCGGATGATTATTATTGGATAATTGCACCATATAACTTTGATACTTTGAGTACTAGGAATGGGGCTACATGCAAGCCAAAGTATGCATGTGCACCCCCTGAATAGAACTTTCAGTTTTTTTTAGTAGTGTATGAAATGTAAGAAATAAAAAGATGGCTGAATTTTAGATATGCACAGACAGTTAAGTGGTCCGTGTGGCCTGTTATCGCTACCAAAATGCCCAGTTTTCAAAGATGATTTTTACTTTGTAGATTTGAAAGATGATTTTTCGGACTGTGGCCTTAAGGACAAGATTTTTTTACTGTTCATAACTGTCTGTGCATAGATGAGCCCAAATTTTGGTGTTTGACTACTTACAACCGGGCCGGTTAAGAGTGAGATTGAGCCATCAGATTCTTTAGCCATAAGTGGTTATGAGACCAGGCCAAGTTCATGCCTTCATGGTGTATGTATCTCTAATTTCTATGGTAGTAAATACCTTCGTCAGAAATGCTCGACACGCCACTGATGCCTGGTGAGACGGCTCCCCCACTGATGCCCGGTGAGAGAGCTCCACCACTGACGCCAGGTGAGGCAACTCCACCACCAAAGCCAGGCGAGGCAGCTCCACTACTAAAACGAGGTGAGCCAGGCCCACCACCAATACCAGGTGATATAGATTCAGATGACGTATTTCTTCTGTGGTGCCTACGAGGGGGCGAATCAGGCGGCCCCTTCTTTTCAGCAGTGAGGACCGTGGATAAGGCAGCTACTGCGGCAGCTCTTTGTGACCCACGACTAGGCATTCTTGGAGCAACAGGAGTTTTAGTAACATTAGATGATTTAAAAGCAGAAGTCAAAGCTGCCATTGCAGATGCTCTCTGGGTCGCTCCACTTAGACTTACTCGAGGCTTATTATCTTGGTTCTGCAATAAGATAAGAAATCCATGAGACACATTAACAAAAAGAATTGTAAACAATAAACACTCCAGTTGCAGCTATTTACCTCTGTTATACAGCCTGGACCAAAGAGTAGCATAGCCTTCTTTTTGAATGAGGTTGCCTGAGCCTAATTGTGTAAAGAAAAGAGAAAAAAGTATATGCGATTAAGATATACATAACAGATCGATCAATTGTCACAAAGTATGAGTCTACACTGGTAGCCTAACGAAATCATTTGAAGCATAATGTCATATATGGACATGTCACTAATGAAAAGCACAATATCTAAGCCAAAACTCATCACCCGTAAATGGATTGTTACTATTCAATATTGATATTTATTGGAGGTGGCATTTACGACCCACTCATTAATGAATGAGTTGATTTGGCTTGTTTTCGTATCTCAAATGAGTCAATTAAAAAATTCTGCTAAAAGGAGAATGGTTCTGATGGAATGAGTCATTTTATTGTAACAGCATACAACCTTCTAAGTCACTTTATTTAAAGATTTAGATATTTATCGTAATAACATCTTTTTTTGTAGGCGGAGCCACATTGTGGTCAGAGGGGTCGGTTAACCCCTCAACTCTTTCCAGCCCAGTGTAAAAAATTACGGATATTGAGGTATTTCCAAATTTGATCCCATAAAATACTGTATTTAAGGTATTTTTTCAAATTTTCCCCCTCAATAATGATTTCCTGGATCTGCTCCTGAAAAAATTTGGGTCAATTCAACCTGACCCGACGGATTTGACATGCAGTAAACAAATGAGCCGTTAACATCTGAACTCATTCCGACTAGTTACCCAACTCGTCCATCTTGCCATCTCTAGTCAGTTGTGTATAGAACTATAGACATACAAGAAGCAAAAGTACAATACATACAGTAATTTTTGAAGGATCCCATGAGAAATATGTTGTGAAAAAACAAGGTTCGCTTCCCTCGGGTACTTTATATAACGGCACATAGTGGGACAAGCCATCCGCAGATGCAGCCAAGTCTATGTATTTCTGAAATCATATAATTTAAGAATATATCAAAAAGAAAAAGGATATCTTTTTAGAAAAGCATAATTATTTCTTGTAGCTTAGTACCTGGCCAGTTCCGAAAGCATTTTGTTTTTCCTTTGGTTCTACTGACTGACCGACCCAAACAACCACCTCAGCATGTGTATCTAATATCATAACATCTTCTGTCAACAAATCATCTTGTTCAAAACTGTAAACTTCTTCAATCTGTCATCGAATCAACTTCATTTTAAACATTCATAAGATAGTTGAAAGATGCAGCCAAACAAAAAATACATCAAGAACTCACCTCAAACTTTCCTGTGGATCCGGTAGCCAGCAAATAAGATCATACAGCCAGTTAGTGTGTAAAATTCACAACAAAAGTTATTAACCAAGAAATGGACTTCTAAAAGTTAGCCGGTTAATGATTTTAAAACCTTTATTGGACGAGATTGCAAACAAATGGGGTTCTCGGACAATTTCCTGCATTACTTTCTTACTGGTGTAGCTTTGTTTGCCTCCAAGTGCAAGCCAGAAAGCTAAGCTTTCCTTTCCTTCTTTAGCGTATTTTATGGTTACACCAGCCTAAAGATATAAGAAAAAAGAGATTGAGTCAATTATCGGACAGTAACTAATAGACTAACTACTTTGCATTGCCCGAAACACAACTATTAGGGTGGTAGAATATATTAGCCAAACATGAAAACTTAAAGCATGAGCCTAGAATAGTAAACATATACGAGTACTTTGTAATGCAAAGGTGTATATCTCTAGTTACAAATTCAAAGGCCGATATATTATGGTAAATACCTTCAAAAACTCAGCAACTTTTCCAGCTAATTTATTCTGCTCAACTGTACTCTGGTTTCCAGACCAGATACAAACTGCTGAATTAGATTGTTGGATAAAGCACCCGTACGAGTTCAAAGACGCTGCAGACTATAAGATTATGTATGTCATTATCAAAATCCCAGCTGAAAAAAATCCTAAAAAAGTCACATGGTACACAAAAATTAAAACTTATGTATATGGGTGTACCAAATCTACTTGAAGCGCTTTATTGTTATGCACTGAAGTTCCTGATATTTCAATAAGGGCAGAAGTATCTGGACTGTATGTCTCATCATTCAATTCTTTGTCTGCAATGTTGCTTTTGTAGCCAGAGCTTAATCCACCCTAGTAAAAGAAAACATTCACCGTGTATATTTTAGCTTTGAAGTCATACAAAATCAGTACTATTACTTTATAACTACAAGTACCTTGAGAACAACCACAGGCTGATAGAGAGCAACAAACTGCGGTGGCTCTTTTCCTTGATATATTCGACCCTGCAGGAAAAGGATAGTAAATCTTTCTAAATAATAATGTAAATAGCGATGCAACAGAAAAACAAAAAAAACAAAAACAAATGTAGTACCTGCACTGGTTTGCACTTCAGAGAGCTGAACATTGATGTAGCCATCTGGGAAGCCATTTGTTGGTCCGCCTGAGGTAATATTGAATAGACAAATATATGGTAATACAATCAAGATGTAAGAGTAACCGAATGTTAATCAAACTAGAGTGGAATCAAACAAGATTTCGGAAAAACTTAAAACAATTGGAAGCAAATATAGCAGTCTCCAATGTAAAATACTCCATGTCTATAGCTAAATTTGTTTTAAATTACCTCGATGCTCTCCTTTCCAATCCAACAGCATAGGTAATGTTCTTCTTTTTGATCATTAGAATGGTAAGAGTAGAGACAAATGTAGCAATCTCCACTGTAAAACTTGCCGATATCCTCGTTTGGTATCGATGATTTAGCATCTCCATCAATACGCCATACCTAAAAGGCCAAAGATATTTCGGAGTAAATCTTTGTACACATAACTATGGCAGAAAGAACTTTATGATCTAACCTCAAGAGTTCCATTTTCGGGAAGCAAAGGTGGAACTTCCTCCTCTACAGGAGAACTTTTTGTCTGTGCTTTGAAAACACCACCTTGTTGCTTCAGCATAGCTAGTATTGTCAAAAAGAGAAACATAGTTGGTAACCGACCATCAAATATACTAAAGTGGCAAGATGAGCAGTTTTGGCAGGTTGGGTAGTGGTTCAAAATGAAGCAACTTCCAGCAGGGTTGAAATGGGTCAGGTTGGGTTGAGATGCTAACCATATATATTAATTCATTTCTGATTTTTTTATAGATAGTTAATGCTTTATAACTTAAAAGTATACGGTAGGCAACTTTTAACCCGTTTGACCTGTTCCCTTTATTTTAGAAGGGCAATTATACACCTTTTTTGACCCGTTTATTGAAAACACAACTAAACTCGACCCATTCATATGTAAATGGGCTGAAATTACCAACTCTAACTAATAATCCCGTCAATAGGACTTGAGATACATAAACAATCTACCTGCTACTTTTCCCCTACCCTCCTCAAACGGAGGAGCTGCTGAAGCTGATGACCAAGACACAAAATTTGATTTAAATGAACTTGTCTCATGACCTTGGATAAGTCTTGTAACACTAGTTGACTTTGGAATATTTTCCTTTAAAATGAACTCCTGCATATGATTACATGGGAAAATCAATAACCAATTCAGTAATTCACAGTACAAAAATATATAGATAGTGATCTACCTCAGCAGCCTGCATGGCAGCTCTTTTATCCTCTAATCGTGTTGCTCGACCAACCCAAGTAAACACATCTGTACCACAATATAATAGATAGCATCTATCGGTGCGTAATGATGATTTGGAGAGTTCCCCAACTACTTCCTGTAGCTGACCTCCAGAAATCCTGCAAATAAACAGCTTAAAGGTTTATACGTTGCTTTTTTTCAAGCAAAATAAACACCACGGGAAACTGAAAGCGGAATTCTACCAGTAAAGTTTGGCTGGAGTTTTCTCCGGAATAGTATCATCCTCACTTGCTACTTTTTTGCCTATAGGAGCATACCCATCAAAGAGGTTCCAAAATTCAGCTGAATTCCCCTCTGTTTGTAGCTTTCCATCATCTGCAACATGATAAAAAAAGAGAAAATCAGAAATCATAAGAATATGCCATTTAAGAATCGATTAAGTAAAATCACTATCATCTGCAGAAAAATCTTATAATGGTGACGTAAAGTTGCAAAAAGTAATATCCCATACCAATAATTGCAACATTGCATGTCTCCTCATGATACTTGTCTTTTAAAAGCTGAACAACATCCAACGCTTTGGATCTTTCTTGGACATTAGTATTTGCCCCATTGAACTGAAATATTTTTTCCTTGGTGTTCAATATGAAGATTTCATCGTGATTGAGTGAGGATCGCATGAATGGAACCTGAAAAAAGAAAAGAAATATACTTCTGATGAATGCAGGTACACATGAAAGGGGCAAATCGGTTGAAGTTAAATATCAACAAATCAACAAATCTAACTAAAAAGGAAATAGGTAGACACCACTCTAAGTCTGTTTGAAGTGCATAACGCCTCCAAAATCTTATTATCAGAAAGATTTAGACTATTACCGCATGCCAAAGGGCCTTTAGCCTAGCGGTATGTATATGTAGTGATGAAGTGTCAATATTTGCTTTTAAAAGAAAACTGCACTGGTTATTTTTTTGTTATTATAACTAGCACATTCATTATTTGTAAGAAAAAAGTAAAAAAATTGCAAAAATATTAGCGAATCAACCTGATCCGGCATAAAAAGGACCCATTACCCAACCTGCCCATATTGCGACCTAGATCAAGTATGTTTGAGTTATGTATGGAAAACTAGACCTGCTTTAATCTGACGACTCGTTTTCCTTCACATGTGTACAGCAGTGTTTCAAATGTCTCGTCTTCGGATGTCTTGAATCCAGATGAAAAACCTCCCTCTAATGGCATCATACATGGTTTAAAGTAGGATAAAAATCTACTAGATTCGTGATTTTGAATTTCTCGATACTGTATTGCACGACTTCCAAGAACTGCATCTAGTTCAACAGCTTTCATAGCTGCTGTTCCAGCTTCATCCTAATTTACATTATGAATTCAGTGCCATCTAAGTTACTATATTTTACAACATAAATTCTTTTTATTATAAAATATGCAAAGACACAAACAAATAGCAGCAGTACCTGGCTAGTATCTTTGCCTAACCAAAAGTGTATATCATATGTATATGCACCTGGCTTGCCAGCCGTCTGCAGATAAACAAAAACTTGAAATACAATTATCCCATTGAGATATGACCACATGACGCAAAAGAAATATTTTGAAGTTCATAAGCACCTTCAGGACAATGTATGAATCGCCAGAGTAAAATCTACCATAATCAGACTTTGGCAAAGGAACCGGTTGAGAGTTTTCAATTCTCCATATTTCAATCCCACTACAAAGAGTTAAGGAAAAATCCTACACAACAAAAGCAACTGAACCATACATGTGTACTAGAGGTCGGAAAATGGGCAGGTCGAACGGGTCAGGGAATGGGTCAAAACAGGTCACCTTTACTACAGGTCAAAACAAGAATTGTCGGTTTGAATTAACCTACAAACTATTTTTAATGCAACTCTTTCGGCATAGGAAATAGACTTTGGGCGTCTTCAAATATGTTTGACCTATTTGATGAGTTCCCTTTATGCTAATTCAATAAATTTCACCAGTTTGACATATAACACAAACCAATTGGACTCATTTGTAAGTAAACGAGTCGAAATTTCTACCTCTTGCATTGCATACATTGGATTTACAATGGAATTAACAAACATTTGTATATTAAACAAATACTATAAGGAATTCAATAAGGATACACTTTTTGACCAACACCATGAAATGCAGGCTCCAAAACCTTGATAGACATAATGCAGAAATCTTGTCTATAACTTGTTTAAACAAGTATTAAGAACAAGACCATCCAAGCTTTCCTGTCCCGCGATTTCAATCAATATATATATATATATTTCTTTTCATAAATCAAATCATCAATGAGACCATATATAACATAATTTACATATCAAAACAAACAAATGATCTCCTCTAACATCTCCCGTATGAAACAAACATTTCACGACGAAAATCGATTAACAGAAAACTGAAAGGATGACAGAATTAGAGGCAACATTTTTGTAATCAATTGATAGAAAAGAAAAGAAAAAGACAATGTACGTACGTACCTTTGTAACACCCCCAACAAAAATGATTAATGGGAAATGGAAATATGGAAAAAAAGGTAAAACATGAAGGCATGCATGGCCCCTATAAAGAAAGGAAAATTAATAAAAGAGAACAGGACATAAAAAAGGTGGTGGTTGTGTTTATTATGCCAAAAAAAAAGTTGTTAGAGGAAGTGATAGCAATGTAATAAAAGAGCCATGTTTGTTATGTAGGGCTGGGTTCGGGTTGACGGGTCGAAAATTTCTGACTTGAACCCGACCCACTTAAAATTTTAGGTCAGAAATTTTAACCATGACCCACAATCTGTCAACCTGAACCCAACCTGTACCTGAAAAAAATCGGATTGGTGGGTCAAGTTGTGGGTTGGCAGATTGATTTCAGTTCAAACAGGTCATATGGGTTGTGGGTCGGTGATGGGCAGGTTGATTTCAGGTCAAATGGGTTGTGGGTTGTCAAGTTAAATGGGTTGGTGGGTCGACCTATTAAAAAAATTCAACATTGACCCACAATCTGTCAACCTGAATCCAACCTACCAACCTGAAAAAAAATCAAGTTGGTGGGTCGAGTTGCGGGTTGACGGGTTGATTTCAAGTCAAACAGGTCATATGGGTTGTGGGTCGATGGGTTTGCGGGTTGATTTCAGGTCAAATGGGTTGGTGGGTCGACCTACTAAAAAAATTATATAAACTTAAATTTTTTCGGGTTGGCGAGTCGACCTGTTAATCCAAAGGGTCATCCCGAACCCGACCCCAAAAAATCAGGTTAGTGGGTTGACGGGTCGAGATTTCTCAACCCTAACCCGGTTTTTTCGGATCGGTTTCAGATCGGTTTTCGGGTTTGGTCGAGTATTGATAACCCTATTGTTATGAGTTTAATCTATATTTATATACATCTTAACATATTGGCTTATTATCTTAATCTTAGAATCTTATAAATAAAATAAAATGTAGATTATTATAAGAAATCCGCTAAAGTAGTATTTAAATGATCAAAAGTACCCGTTTGATTTTGGCAAAGTAATGAGTTTAGTATTGCAGCTGCTGTAGGTGTGCTTAACCGTATGGTAGATGCAGGATTAATGAAAGAAGATGAGGAGTTGTGGTTTTTTGCAATGGATTTATTTGAAGATCCCGGGAAAAGAGAAATCTTTATAAATGTGCGACATGATCATGGTAGGTTGGCATGGCTGCGACGAAAGCAAAGTCTCACCAACTAGAGTTTTCTTTGATGACATGTTACGAAGACATTGTTATTTCTATGCGTTTGAAATTTATTGTTTTTGGATTGTTTTATTGTTTTTTCCGTTGATGTTTTAGTGACATAACTATATTGGAAGTTATTTGCTATCATTTCGTTTTATGTCTTTAGATGTTAAGTTATTTATGTGTTTATATGTTAAGTTGATATTGAATTTGTTAACAGGGTAACTATGGATGATGAAACTAGCAAGAAGATGCACAAATTGCTTTGTTTTAATTTTTTGTTGGATTCATCCTATACAAGTGATCTAGTTGCTGCATACTATTATAAGCATATATACAAGGAACCATGCATGACATCATCTCAAACAGGGATGGCTTGGATGATGGAAGTTTTGAACGGCAATCCTATACGATGTGTAAATGCATTTAGAATGCATCCAAATGTGTTTAGGAAATTATGTGTAGAGCTTGAATCAAACTATGGATTGCAGGCGAGTGATAGAATGTCAACTTGTGAGAAGGTAGGGATATTTCTATATACACTGGCATTGGGGTTATCTAATAGGGATGTTGGGGAGCGTTTTCAACGTTCTGGTGAGACTATTAGTAGAGCATTTCATGAAGTTCTAGAGGCAATAGCCGGTAGAGGTAAAGGTTTTCAAGGTCTTGCACACGACATTATAAGACCAAAAGATCCAACATTTCAGTTTGTACCACCTCAAATCTTGAACGACAAAAGATACATGCCGTATTTCAAGGTATTGAATTGATTAATATCTATAAGCTACTTGTGTAAAATGTTACTTATCTAATGTTCAAATTAAATTTAGGATTGCATTGGATGTATTGATGGTACACACATAGGGGCCTGCATCCCAGAGAGTCAACAACTACCTTATATTGGTAGAAAAGGAGTACCTACTTTCAATGTAATGGCAACATGTG
>JAOXNX010000032.1:12686168-12698575 GCA_028566075.1 Solidago caesia
GAAACTCAAAAACCCCAAGTGATTGGTATGTTAAAGGTGTGATTTTTTTGTCTTTAGATGATCAAGCTAAGTTAGGTTTTAGAATTGTTGATTACTTGCCTTATGATTCGTATGTTAGGAAAAATGTTGGTTATTTGTTTGCTATACAACACGGTGCTAAGAAAATATATGATGCTGATGATAGAGGGGAAGTGATTGATGATGATATAGGTAAACATTTTGATGTCGAGTTAGTTGGTGAGAGTGCTAGGCAAGAGGTTATATTGCAGTATAGTCATGAGAATCCGAATAGGAGTGTTGTGAATCCGTATATTCATTTTGGGCAACGGTCGGTTTGGCCTAGGGGATTGCCTTTAGAAAATGTCGGTGAGATTGAACATGAAGAGTATTATACTGAAGTGTTTGGTGGGAAGCAGTTTATACAACAGGGGATTTCTAATGGGTTGCCTGATGTTGATTCGGTTTTTTATTTTACTAGGAAGCCGAATCTTGAACCTTTTGATATTAGATTTGATGAGCATGCCCCGAAAGTTGCTTTTCCTCAAGGAATCATGGTGCCCATGAATTCTTTTAATACTTTGCATCATTATTCAGCGTTTTGGGGTTTAATGCTTCCTGTTGATATAAGTTCGATGGCGTCTGATGTGTTGAGAGGTTATTGGGCACAACGACTTTTATGGGAAATTGGTGGGTATGTTGTGGTTTATCCTCCTACTGTACATAGATACGATAGAATCGAAGCGTACCCATTTGCAGAAGAGAAAGATCTTCATGTTAATGTGGGTCATCTGATTAAGTTTTTGGTATCATGGAAATCTGATAAGCATAGATTGTTTGAAATATTAATGGAACTTAGTTACGCCATGGCTGAGGAAGGGTTTTGGACTGAAAAAGATTTGAAGTTTACAGCTGCTTGGATTCAGGATTTGATTGCTGTTGGTTACCTGCAACCTCGTCTAATGACACTTGAACTGCATAGACCAAGAGCAGCCATCGGTCACGGAGATCGAAAGGATTTTGTACCTCAAAAGCTACCATCTGTTCATCTTGGAGTTGAGGAAACCGGAACAGTAAATTATGAAATAGGGAATTTGATTAGGTGGAGAAAGAATTTCGGGAATGTTGTGCTTATAATGTTTTGTAATGGACCTGTTGAACGAACGGCTCTTGAGTGGAGATTGCTGTATGGCAGAATATTCAAGGCTGTTGTTATCTTGTCAGAAAAGAAGAATGGTGAACTTGCCGTTGAAAAAGGCCATTTGGATCACCTATACAAGTACGTGATTCTTTGGCTTTTTTACAATCTTATCACATGATTTCTGCTACTTGCATCACATGATTTTTCTGCCACTATTTAATGATGTTTTTTGCACATTAATCTTTACTTTACTCTGTTTGATTGTTTTGCATTGTTTGCCCTCGGAGTAAGAACTAACCATTTTCATTGTGTTCTTTTAGTTAAAGATACGGTGAAATCGTCATTCGTTAGGAGACAGTCTAACATATTTGTGCCCTTGGACTACAAATAAATTCTTTTCTTGTTGTTCTTGCATTTACAAATTTACCCAATTTCTCTTTTTGATTTACATGTTTTATGGTTTTAATGTGAATAGAAACAAGTTTAGAACGCAATGTCTTGTTGTCAAATAGAAATCACAACTTTGTTTACATTACAAAAATGATAAACGCAAAACAGAAGACATTTAACCAAACAAGCCTTTAGTTCCTTAGATCTGAAGTAATTGATGATGGTGATATTGGTTAGATGTCATATCAATTTCTAACAAGCCATATTTTTAAAAGTAATTGGGTTGGTGCACCAGTAGCTAAATGAATTTTTTGTTAAACCATCTATATCACAAATACATTAATGTGGACAGTCAATGGTTCTTTTTTAATTAAAACTTCATATAGGTGGCAAATGGGCGATATGGGTAACGAGTTTTGATTATACGGGTCAAGTTTTCAGGTCCGGTTAAAACGGACGGGACAGGTTGGGTTGACTAGCCAACCCTTTTTTTCCTTTACTAAAAGAATTTTAAATAATAATTATCTTATATTATATTATATTAAGTGGAAATAGAAAGTATACTTCTAATTCTTTACATTTGAACAAAGCTTGGGAGTACGAGGGTCTTTTGAACCATTTGACCAGTTTGATCTGCTTCGTAATTAGCGGAGTTTTTTTTTCTCTTCTACTAGCAAAAATATATAACAGACATGGTACAATTTTAAGAATGACCCATTTTCACATTGATTAGTTGAAATTCTTCCTCTAAAATTTTCTTTTATTCATCACAGGGATCTTCCAAAATTGTTTGATAGGTTTTCAAGTGCAGAAGGATTTTTGTTTCTCCAGGATAATACAGTTCTTAATTACTGGAACTTGGTCCAAGCAGATAAAACTAAGCTCTGGATAACAGACAAGGTACCATTTAGATCCTCCTCCCTCCATTTTGCTTTTCTGGTAATTGCAGTTCTATTATCTTCGGCTAATATCTAAGCAATCTTGGCCCAAGGTTCACATAAGAACGAGATGCAAATCACATGTTTATCATTCATGCGGTTTTATATATCCACAAAATGTGGTATCCCTTAGGAGCAATTACCGGTGCTCTTAGCCTTGCAGGGTGGCGATGAGTAGGTATCAATTCGATACACAGGATCAAGGGGTTCCTGCCACTGTACCCTTTTTTTTTTTAAATGATTAAATCTACACAACAATCAATTGTACCATGCATTTCATCTGCTCAAACTCTCAGTTCGAAATCTTATCAATAAGAGTGACTTTTTACCCTTTAAATGAGTTTGATTGGTTTAACTGACCTCATGGGGGTTCTGTTTTATTGTTAACGGGTCAAAGTGGTATAATTATTATCAATAATAAATACCATGAGCATAAAAGTAAACAAGTCAAAGGGGTCGAACAGACCACAAGTCAACCTGAGAGTAGGTTTAATGCATAAAACCTTTTAAATCATTTCATGTGAAAAATAGATTATTATTGAAATGATATAACTATATGACAGACTAATTTTCTTTAAAAACAAGGTACAACTTTTTTGGGCAGAAAGTGTTTGTGTTCAACCCAGTCTGACTGGCTGACCCAAACCAAAAGTTACCTAATTTTGACCCTTGCTCGTTTTGACCTGAACCCATTTCAACCTCTTACCCAACCTGTTTGATCCTTCAATCTACTCATATTCCCACCTCTACTAAAATGCATTTAAAATCACGCTTTGTTCTAAGTAAACCTAGTTTAGTGAACAAATTGTTCAATAATTCCTCCTTTCTATAACCTTGCAATACCATTAACGTATTAACATAAATACCAATGAGAAAATAGTACGAAGAAAATGAACTTTGATAGTTTTACCTCAACAATCTGTTCTTCCTGGACACTCTTGTAGGTATCAAAATCTTGGACCACTGTTTTATTTAATGGAAACCAAGACTGGTACGGCAAACAAGGAGAAATGGTGAACAAAGTAGTGAGCTCAATGCCCGTTCATTTCCAAGTCAATTACAAGAAACACATGACTAGCCACGACTCGAGCCTGAGAATTTGCAGTTCTGAGGTTTTCTATGTTCCCCGAAGGCTAGTCAATGACTTCAAAGATCTTGTATATCTTGTGGGAAATCTTGATATTCACCAGAAGGTTGCTCTTCCCATGTTCTTTGTAGCACTAGATTCCACCGAGAATTTTGACTCGGTATTTAGCACAATGGTGTACAAGGAGAAACCACCTTCAAATGCTTCTAGTTATTATTCTCCTGAAGCAGCGGCAGTTCATCCATGGAGTGTGTCAACTGAACAAGAATTCATAAAGCTTATCAGAATAATGGCAGCAGGTGATCCGCTTTTGATGGAGTTGGTTTAAATATACCTGCATTTTTTGTACGATTCTTTTTATAGATGAATGTGAACTTTCTGTAGATTCTTGTTGTGGACTGTTGGGGCTTTTGTGTAAAAGTTATAGGGTGGAAGGAGGAGATGGAAAAGAGAAGTAAAATTTCTCTTATTTTTTGTTTCGTTCCTGAATTTAGTACAGATTTTAAAAGCCTAATTTGTACATTGGTATTCATACAACTGAAGTATACAATCTACAACTCGTTTCATTTCCTTGTTATGCCAATTTTGTTATTTGTATAATGGATTTGGTTTGAACATTATACCAAATGACGCCGATCTACTTAAGATTATTTGCAAGCTGATGCTTCTGAATCCCGCTCAATCCTAGATTTGGTCCCATCTTTCGTGCTTAATGTTTGAATCTGAATCTTGTCACTCAGTTGTTTCAGATCATCAATTTGAGGCATTTGCTTTAATTTAGTGTTAGGGCCAAACAATGCAAATGTGTAATAACATCTATACCACACGAATCTGATCGTGAACCACATTCGATTAGTTGATCCATTAACTCCGTAGGCCAAAAGTGAAAAATTATTATTTTTCGTGACTTAGAGTTATAATTACAACGGATAGGTAGATTATTATTTCCTGATCGTGGATCATTGAATAGGAGATTTTCCTTAAGAGGTATCAGGAAGGAATTGGAATGGAATTATATCGATTCAAACACTATACCTACGACATAGGAAAAAACCGATTGTTCTCCAAACTAAACATTTAGTTTCGGGTCCTTCCATTGTGCTAGTACCATAACTTGGTTTTGGTGTCCTGGACGCGACCAAAGAAGTGTTTACGGTCCGGTCAAGGATGGTCTGCATCCCCTTGGGGGAAATCAGAATTTAGGTCTCGGGGTATGCTCCTTGTATATCAAGAGCTGATTTATCTTGTCAAAATCTTGGAGAGGGTTTGATTAATAATGGTCTGGTTCATGTTTGTGCACATAAGGTGTTTGAGATAATGTCTAACAGAAAGTTTGTTTGGTACTAGAGTTTCTATACCGTTTGGTTTCCCTTACGCTTGGTTAGAACACCAACGTTACCTGACTTACCTCGTCGTCGTTTCAAGTGGATTTGTACAAAAACAAAAGATAGCACGTTCTAAATAAAATGAGAAGTTTATTGACTTTACATTACGCAGTTTGTAAATCAGAGTCTTGAAAGCTACAAAATACAATGAGTTGATCCCCATGAATGAACAAAAAACTTACAGTTTGGGGGAAAGGGAAACAAATGACAATGTTATATGACATACATATTTATTGATTACCGATCAATTCCCTCGATCTTGTCTTCAACCTCCGAGTACAATGCCCTTAACTTCTCAATATTGTCTTCTGATGTTTCCCAGTACCCTCGTCCATTCGCCTCCAAGAACGTCTGCAGCAACTTCCGGAACGAATTGGGGTTTGTGTTCATGAGCCTGTTCAACATCTCCTCATCTTGAATGAAAGTTGTGTTAGCCTCTTCATACACCCAGTTGTCCACCTGCCCTGAAGTTGCACTCCAACCCACCGTGTTGGTGAGCCGCTTTTCAATCTCACGAACACCTTCATAACCACTCGACAACATCCCTTCGTACCATTTTGGGTTCAATAACTTTGTCCGGGCATCAAGACGGACCGTCTCCGAGAGGGTACGTACCTGTGCATTAGCTGTGGTTGTGTCTGCAATGTAAGCATTTGGTTTCTTCCCGTCCTTACGTAGGCTCCCAACAAGATTAGTTGGGTCAGAATCAAAGTAATGACTAACATCAGTTAGGGAAATCTCCGATGAGTCGAGGTTTTGGAATGTTGCTTCGGCTGTACTTAATGCCATCTCGAAAACTTTCCTTTTTTCGCTCATTCCAGCACCAGGAGTGTCGCTGTCAAATGCAAAGGACTTTCGGCTCAAGTACATGTCCTGAAGCTGCTTCTCGTCGTTCCATGATGAGTTTTCAACCGCAAGGTTAACATTTGAGGAGTATGATCCCGAGGCATTGGAAAAGATACGAGTTGCAGCCTCCCTAACATCGACACCGAGGGTCTCAGCCTGCTCAAGTGCGTGTTTTCTCACATAATTTTGCTCCAACGGTTCGTCGAGCTCAGCCACCATCTTCACTGCCCGGTCCAAAAGGTTCATCTGTGAAAGCATATTACATATCGCATTAGTAAACCTGGAAAGGAAACAAAAAAATGAAAAGGATTTGAAGTTAATCATTGTGGTACCTGGTTAATGAAGAGATCCCTGAAGACTCCAGAGCAATTCACAACAACATCAATTCTAGGCCTTCCGAGCTCTTCAAGACTGACTGGCTCAACCCTGTTGACTCGGCCCAACGAGTCTGCAATTGGCCTACAACCGATCATCCAGAGTACCTGACCAAGGGACTCACCATAAGTCTTGATATTATCTGTTCCCCACAAGACCAATGCAACCGTCTCCGGGAACTTTCCTCCATTATCAGCCTTCTGCCTCTCGAGCAGCCTGTCCACGACCACCATTGCACTCTGCATCGCTGCTGTGGTTGGTATTGCTTGTGGGTCCAATGCATGAATGTTCTTTCCCGTGGGTAAAACCTTTGGGTTTCTGATTGGATCTCCACCTGGACCCGGCTCTACATACTTACCTTCCAAAGCTTGTTTCAAGCTGCCCAACTCATTGTCAGCTATAATGAGCTTCAAGCAGTCGCCCAAGAACTGGAACAAAACCCTAAGCTTCTCCCTATCTGCTTTGTAGAACTTGGTGTCAGACAAATACTGAATCCATGGCTCATTTAGACCAAACCCAAGGATCGAGCTCAGTCTACCCGATGTATCAACTACTTGACCTTTACTGTTGGTCGACCTCTGCACAAAAGCAGAAACAGCCCCACGAGACACTTCTGTAATCGTCTTTAATAACTCCACGTCTTTTAGGATTCCCTTATCACTGCTTCTGTAAACGTCTTCTATCTGTCTACCAACTGTCTCAGCCAGTATTGATGGAAGTGAAGAGATCCCTTCTTCTGGGCGGTCTAGGGCTGCAATATTGACCAAAGTGGCAACAGCCTCCATGGCTGTTGGGGGTTCACCGATAACATGAAGCCCACATGGCAACAATCTTGACTCGATCTCCATGATCTTGGAGTAAACCTTTCCAACAACAAGATCACGTTCCTTGCTTGAAATTTCCACACCTTCTTCTGGTAGGTCCACATCTTTGTCAAGATTGCATTGCTTAGCCGTACTAATGATTGAACTCACAATCTGTTGGCCACGACCCGTATCTTTGAGAGACTGATAAGATGCAATCAACTCACTCAGCTGCTTCAAACCCTTGTAAAGACCAGCATTTTCAGCAGGTGGAGTCAAATAGCTTATGGTATTGGCATAGCTTCTTCTCTTGGCAATGGTGGCTTCTGAGGGATTATTAGCTGCATAATAGTAAACATTGGGGATGTTCCCAATGAGACTGTCGGGGAAACAAGCATCACTCATCCCAACTTGTTTCCCGGGCATGAACTCTAACGACCCGTGGGTTCCAAAATGAAGAACTGCATCAGCTTTGAAGATTTTCTCAACATAAGAGTAATAAGCTGCAAATCCATGATGTGGGCTAGCCGATTTAGAGAAAAGTAGCCTCATGGGATCACCCTCGTACCCGAATGTGGGCTGGACGCCAATGAAGACATTTCCATATTGCTTTCCGTAAACCAAAAGGTTCTCACCATCAGAGTTCAAGTTCCCTGGAGGCTTTCCCCAGTTCTCTTCCAATGCTGTGGCGTATGGAGTCAACTGCTGGTACTCTCTTACTCCCATCTTGTATGCAATGTTCAGATTTGGACTGCTGAACTGTGCCTCTTTGTCGTGTAGAATGTCTTCAATTAAAGCTGCAGAAGTTTCTGGAAGGCCCTCCACATTGTAACCGTCTCTTTTGAGGTCTTGTAGAACAGAGAAAATGGACGCAAATACGTTCAGGTAAGCAGCTGTTCCAACATTGCCTTTGTCTGGTGGGAAACTGAACACAGTAATTGCTACCCTCTTCTCAGTCTGAAAGTTTTAATCCCAAATTTTACATCATGTTCTGCTCATTATTATTAAAAGAAAACAAACAACTAAATATTATTCAACTACAAATATTAGTGAGAACTAAGCTTTTCAAGTTTTTCATTAACTTCTTCCTTTAGGGGAGTTTTGGGATTGGATAATTAGAATCAGATAATCAACGGTAATAATCTACAGGTTTGAAGTTGTAAACACATTTATGTGTTTGGAAAATGATCTAGAAGACATTTTTCGTATGAAATGGACATAAAAAATTCACAAATTAGGCTAGCATTAAAATTTGATTATTTTTGCAACTTTAAGTTCTCTGCTTAATATTAAAAATAAAAACAACATATGTGAGAGCCGAATTACCTTTGTTTTCCTCTTCAAGTCTGCCCATCTAATTGCTCTAGTACACAGTTGCTCCACTCTCTTGTGAAGTGCATGTGATTTTCCTGAAAAATATTTATTGTAAGGTACTTGTCCTACAACTTCTACTTCTGATATGTTTTAAACAAACTTATGGTTATATGGTATCGGGTGACGTTAAGGAGAAAAGGGTTCTTGTGGTCGGGGTTTCTGGAATTCCAACCTTCTGGAAAAGGTTCTTATGGTTATATGCAGGATTGTGGTAGCTAGTGACATGTGTATGCCCCATTTTTTACACTTAGATACACATTTTTTTTATTTGATGCACAGTTTTTTGGTCTAATGCATCAAAATGTAACAAATAATGTATCAGACATGTCAGCATGAGAATTCTTCCTACCGATATCTGGATAACTATTCTTATCTCATGATCCTTTACCTTGTAGTATCTACTTAAACTTTTACAGTAACATAAATTTGAAATATTAGTAGGTAAAAAGGGTGAAAATTTACCAGTTCTTGGGTCACGGCCAGCGAAAACAATAGGCTCCAATCCTCCATCAAGCTCAGGAAGAGCAACCTGCAAAGCCACCTGAATCGGGTGAAGTCCCAAAGTGCTGTTAAGCCACTCTTCAGTTGTCTGGAACACCAAAGGCAATGCACAAAGGTATGGCACATCAAGCTTCATCAACGCCTCGATAGCTCTTGGGTGATCTTGCTTTGCTGGCCCTCCCACTAGTGCAAACCCAGTCAATGACACCACAGAGTTCACAAACGGCTTCTTCGTGATAGGATCAACCAAGTACTTCTCAATCGGACCCGAAAAGTCAAGACCACCCGCGAAAATTGGGATCACTTTCGCACCCTTCGCCTCCAATTCCATGATCACAGCCACATAATGACTCTCATCTCCAGTCACAATATGACTCCTCTGCAAAATCAATCCAACAACAGGAGCATTCGGGTTCTTAAGCTTCGCATTTGTATCCCTTCTAGTATCATACCAATTCAAATACTCTTTCACATCATCATACATACAAGGAGCCAAAGGATGCCAAATCCCAGTATCCAGAAACACAACAGGGTCCGAATACACGATATCCATCCCTTTCAAAGCCGGAACATAAGACCCCGAAATCATTTTCACAAAATTAACCAAATTATCAGGAGACCCACCAAGCCAAAACTGCAAACTTAAAATATAAAGCCTAGCATCTTGAGCTTTATCACTAGGCAAGTACTTCAAAACCTTTGGTAAAGTCCTGACTAGCTTCAACATCTGATCAGAAAAACCAGCTGATGACTTCTTTTTGTTTTTAAAAAGCTGAAAAAAGGGACTTTTAGACTGACCAAGTTGAGACATACTAAATGATCCCAATTTATTCAACCTCATAACTTCAGGCATTGATGGAAACACCAAAACTGCATCCATTCTATCGCGCTGTTTTTCGACTGCAGCCTTCACTTTCAAAGCCAATTCCTCAACAAAAATCAAAGACCCAATAAAGATATTTGCATCTTCAAGGTCTAAACAGAAGCTTTCATAGTTATTTTTATCTCTAAGCTCTTCAACCAAATATCCCACAACTTGATAAGAAGCAAACTTGTTGGTTTTATTCAAAGTCATAACTGCAGCTGAAAGCGAAGACTGATATTGCGCTTCTAACACAACATACACAATCTTAACAACAGGAAGGCCTTGTTTGTTTTCAGGTATTATCCTTCTAACTTCTTGTGTTGTTTGAGTGAAAAGGCCATTCCCAGCAACAGCACATTTCACACCCAAACTGTGTGTTTTTGAGTTATTGTGTAAATGTGATGATTTCTTTGGCAAGAATGAGTGAAGAAAGTAATGTTTTTGAGAAAAGTTGTCAACTTTATTTGTGGGTATTGTAAATGGTGTTGAAACCAAAGATGCCATTTATTTGTAACAAAATCTTTAAGCAAAATCAAGAAAATTTTCAACAGTTTCTTGAAAATTTGCACTGTTTTCTTGAAAAACAGATAAAAATGGCAGAAGAAGAAGAAGAAGCTTTGTTTCTTGTTTTTGATGTTGTTGGCTAGACTTTGTTATATAATGAAAATATAAATGATAGATAGATAGATACAGAGTTGCAGATTTTAATGGTGCAAGAAAATGACACGTATAAAAAGAAGTAGATGCATGAGGTTGAGGTTTCTTTAGGGAGTGTGTGTTATGAGATGGAATGTAATCAGAGTTTTATCTGAGAATAGGCTATAAAGATGAATATTGGTGCATTCTGATTGGTTGTTTTGGATTCTCAATATTTGAAAAAAAATAAGAAAAAAGAAAAAAGTGGGAATTGTGATTGTGAGTTACATAGACGATGAGAGAGAAGATTTTTTGTCATTTGTAGTTTTTTGTGTCTTTTTTTCCAATTATGATGATGTTGTTGTCGTCGTGGTACATATGGGAGTTATAGTGGAAGTGATGTATTTATGTTTAAGGGCAATAAAGTAAAAGTGGTTGTTGTGATCATTTAAATTGATTTAAATTGATAGCGTGGTACTCGCGCAATGCTGCGGTGATGGTGGTGACGGCAACCGGTGGTGGTGGCGGCGGTGACGGGTGTGTAGGTAATTGATCTAAAAGGGGTGTGTAGGTAATTGATCTAAGCTGTCAATAATATACATTAAAAAAATTATATCTTTCATATAAAAAACTTGTTTTTAAATTTTATCATAAAAATACATATTTAACATACATATTTTCATGCATTATGGTTGTCATTAGCAAAACCTTAAATATTATTATGGTTTTTAATGTATAAATGCAATATTTTTTACTATGCTAGTAACGTTTATATACAGGGTGTACCAACGGTTAATCCATCACGTTACTAGTATTCTTGTGGTACATCGTAGTCCTATCTCAATTTACCCTTACGGTACTGTTAATGCTTATATATAACCCACCACATTAACAACACCCTGGTGACAAACTATATATAAACTTGTCTGCAAACATATAGATATATACATATATATGTAAAGAGGAAGAGTTATTTAAAAACCATCTAAAAAAAAGAACGCGAGAATCAATCGTGACCCTTGATCTTGATAAATTTGTAGTTTCATCTAATTCATTCAAAATGTTTTATCTTAAAAACCATACATCGTTAGACGAAAACAAAAAATATGGGTAGTCTTAAAATTTCGTCATTTTTCATTAGATAGGTCATCCGATATACTTTTAATGACTTTTTAATTTTCATTTTTATGTGTTTGTATTTGTATATTTACACATGTGTAAAACATTTGCTTTCACAAGTAAATTACTAAATGATCATATCTACACAGCAACAGTGGTTAAGGGTGGAGCCCGTCAGGTAGATCACCCCATCATCGATCACCTCCTATGACCTATCACCCTCTATTTAGATATCTTACTTTCACATATCTAAGGTATATAACTTGCATGTGTAAATACCACAATTTTTTTTAAAAAAAGTCTTCAAAAGTATATCGGATGACATCTCTAATGAAAGAGGATGAAATTTTAAGACTACCCATATTTTTTTTTCATCTAACGATGTACGGTTCTTAAGATAAAAGTTTTTTAATAGCCAAGATTGATTCTCGCGTTGTTTTTTTTTTTTCCAAGGGGTTCTCAAAATACCTTACCCCTATATGTAAATACTAGACGGGAGCCCGCGCGATGCGGCGGTGATGGTGGTAGCAGTGTGTTAATAGCGGCGACGGGTGGCGGCGGCGACAGGTGGTGGTAGTGGTCGCGACGGCGGCGACAACGAGTGGTGGGGGTGGTGTGGGCGGCGGTGGCGACGACGGGTGGTGGTGGCGACGGTAGCGACGACAAGCGGTGGCGACAGCGGCGGTGTTGGTAGCGGTGTGGTTATTATGTAAAAATAATTGATGTAAAAGGGGTAGTGTAATTATTTTAAGGTTGAGGGATGTATGTTGTAAATAGTAGTTATTTTAAGAGTTGAGGGATGTATATTGTAAATAGTTTCATTAAGGGTATTATAGTTATTTTGGTGGAGATATTTAAATTAGTTAATAAATGATATGCAAAATAGAAACTTCAATAGGCTTTTTTGAGGGGGGAAAAAAAAAGGGGGGGGGGGGGGGGGGTTACCCGTT
>JAOXNX010000032.1:12813603-12824089 GCA_028566075.1 Solidago caesia
ATTAAGGATAGAATGGTCATTTCGCATTGTGTAATTTTCAACAGGGGTGAGATAATCTTTATAAGGTAGTATAGATGAAGGCGTGAGTCGTATTTTGTTGGGCTCCCTTTTTAGGATGTGCGATCTTTTTTACAGAATATGCATAATTAATTAGTATTTCTACTAAATAATTTTACGAAAACAATCTTTTAACCCTAGTTTTTCTATAAAGGGTATGCAATTGCATACCTTCAAAGATACATCGATACGTGGAGTGAAGTATCAATCCTAAAAATAAAAACAACCCATTAAACGCCATTCATCAAGTGACAAAAGAAAATACATGATTAATAGAGTATCCTACAAATAAATGAAACAAATAAATGTAAAAAAAAAATTAAAACTGAAAATACACGTATATCATCCATTCTTTTGCAATTTGATGAAACCCCCAAAAAACCACAGGTGGTAGAGCTGGATACGGCGATGATGGAAATGTTAACATCGAAGTTACTCCAATATTTCCAATATTAGCCATTTAACAAAAGAACAAAAAAAGATAAATGAGTCCATACACGTTTCAAGGCTTTGGAAATGTTAACATCAAGTAGTAGTTTTCATTATGGGACCATAGCCAATGCATTTGTGCCACTTTGTAAGATTTCCTACTCAGAATGTGACGTGTGTTAAAGATTAATTGGTAAGTAAAGCACCTAATTACGTGGAAACTGTAGACTAATTATCTTTGGCCGACACTTAAAAAAGTATTGTAATAAAAACAAAGTTAAGAATATCATATGGAATTATGGATTTTCGTGTAGAAATGCCCTTTATTTATTTTATTGTTTATAAATTGGTCCTCCAACTTCTTCTGTTTCATTGTTGTATTTTGGTTTTTCTATTTGAAGGTATATAACTTCCATCATAACTTTAAAAATAAAAAAAAACTATTTATTTATTTAACGTGTAATGATTTTTGTTTATAGAGTAACTTTTCCATCAAAATCAATGTGATTGAAAAACAACATTAATCTTTTAGGATTCATCTACTTAGTGTTCGTTATGATTCAATAATGAAAGAGAAAAAGAAAACATTCAAACAAAACAATAGATGACGGTAATTAACCGTAGACCCATAATTAAGGTATAAGAAATGGAAGAAGAATAAGGTATTTGGTAATATAGATATGAAACAAGATGAGTTCAAACAATGAGAATATGTTATTGGATAATTTTGAACTTTTAAAGAAAAGAAAGATAGATAAGTTATATATAATAGTATAGAAGTGATGATATTTGTCATTTTTAGCCCGTTCATATTAGTTGTTGTTACCTAACATTGACAATGTTCATGAAGATTAAGGTATTTGGTAATACATAGTTGTCACATGAGCTAGAATAATGATTGAAGAATCGATATTGTAGCTTTAATAAATGCATTAACTTTTTAATGCGAGTAAAAAAAAAAAGACAATATAGATTTAAGTTGGGCACCAAAGAAACACAAACAGAAAAAATCAAGGATGAACAAGATTCAAAATATAGATTTAAGTTGTTTTTATATTCCTCGGCATTTCCAGTTTACAAATTTTAGTTTCTTCACTTCTAATACAATGATATAGTTAAAATGTATAATATCTTTAATGAATGACTTCTACATTTCATACATCTTATTATTATTCCATATGTATTGTTATAAACAAAACAATAGTGGATGTTAATTAATTGTGTCAACATACTAACCCAATTATATATGTTCCTTTTTCTTCTCATTAAAAGTGTATGAAAATGAAGGGGTATCTTCCAATATATTCAAAAGAAGCTTTCATTGTTTCCAAAAGCAATACACAAACATCACCATATCACTTCATTTCTCGAACAATAAAGTCTATAAACATTTAAGAGTGTGATCTACATTCATTATTAAAAGTTATGTTTAGCCAATGACCCACAGTTGGAGTGGTAAGATACCCATATTTTATTCATGAGGCGGAGGTTCAATCATTGGCTTGATCATTGTAGGGTTTTTTCTGGAATTGATGAATCTTGGTGAGTCTGGACTTCCATTCAGTTGGAATAGTGACCAGCTGTAGGCTTCGGCCAACGATAGTGGTAGCCTATGGTCATTGGGCTATTCCGGATGGAAGTCCGGGTTTCATGTTTGTTGGTTGTTAAAAAAAAAGTTATGTTTTGACAATTGAAGAGGGGGTGTTCTATCATTTCAAGTAGACAAAGGGTGCAACTAAACTATTACCTTGACTTAAAGGGCTATTGTCCCATCTTGAAATAAAATAAAACAAAATAAAATCATTCAATAATAACAATACAATTAATTAAAAATCTTTGACACGTTGCGTTTGTTGAGTGGCGTATTAGGACACCTCTTCGACCTAGAAGCTAATGGACTATTTATTATCTAAATAAACGTGAGCACTCTTTAGTTTATAATTAATTCTTGTTTGAATCCAATATCTATAACAATGCATATAAAATGTCAATAATGCATTCGTACAAGATATAATATTTTTTTTGTGTGAAATTATTTCTAAATTCTTCTAATATAAAAGTCTTATATGAATATCTTCTAGTTTATAAATATCTGCTTCTCGATCAAAATTTAAATAAAATAGGTAGTTATAATTAAGCAATTTTATGTTAAGTTCAAATGAGTAAATTGAATAAGGAAAAGGATGATATATCACATACATCACATCTTATTTAACTTTTGATTTCCATATGCTATGAATACATTGATTGAGTAAAATTTAAGTGTAAATATGCGTGGTAGAAAAAATCTTGCATGAAAGCTACTGATCACAATTTATATATTTGACATTTGTTTATTGCGCATGATCTACGAACCTATATATGACACAATACACAATTCCGTCAAAGATATAATATGAGAAAGATGAGATGTAGACAGTCATGTCTCTATTCGAGGGTAGAGAGACTGATTCTAAAAAAACCTTCGACAAAAGGAAGATATGAAAGTATTCAAACGGTTTTTTTGGTGTTTTAAAAATTTCGATATAGTTAAGAGTGAAGATATGGAATTAAGTAAATGAATGCAAATTGACATTCTTCTACAAGGAAAAGTTTTTCTAGTAATTCATACCTTATGGGGCCAAATTATCATAATAAAAACACTCCTTTTTTTGCACCATCTTTGTCAAAGGAGACAACAAATTAATAATAGTCTCTCCTTTAGTTAGCCTATACTCCATGCAAGTTCCACCATATGTGTGGCTCCTATTATATTGACCTTAATAACCACAATCAAAACTTCACTTGAATCCTCTAAACCACCATGTTCAATCAAGCTTCAACCTCTACTACACAACATCAACAAGACGACGAAGATGAAAACGACGATATACGCGAAATACATGCTCTATCACCACATCCACAACCCCCACAACCACCAATAATATCATCCCAACCTCGACGTGGAGAAGCATGGGAAACAACTAGCCATCGATCATCAAATCTTTCGGTAGGTAGTACCGAATTTACCACTATGAGTAGAGAGTTTAATGCCTTAGTACTTGCGGGGAATGATATAGATGTTAATGAACATCACGAGCCAATTATTAACTTGGAGAGGATTAGAGAGGAAGATCAGTATCAAAGGGATACTAATCCATTGGCTATTGTGGCGGATAACAACCCGAGATTGGCGTCTCCTACTAGACGTGGCAATACCACCGGTGAGATGAGTAATTTGATTAGCATGGGTGGGAATAGCCATAGCCAAAGTGATGGGACATCGATGCAACGTGTTAAGAAAGAGGAGGTGGAATCGAAGATATCGGCTTGGCAGACTGCTAAGATTGCCAAGATTAACAATCGTTTCAAGAGGGATGATGCGATCATCAATGGATGGGAGAATGAGCAAGTTCAAAAGTCTAATTCTTGGATGAAGAAAGTTGAGGTACTTAAAGTGTTATAATCACGAACTTATAGGACTTGTTTGCTACTTTTATTAACTTCTAAACCAACGTTTTAATTTAGTTAGGAAAGTTCAACAATTATTTGACATTTAAAAGAGAAAATAAATAAAAATGATAGGTGCTATAATTAATATCTAAGTTAGGTGCTCTATATATGTTATGGGAAAAGCATTTGTACTACGTAAGTTCGTATCTTTACCCCTTTATAATTTTATAATGTTGAAAAAAACATTATGCTTAAGCTTTTTAAATGCTTTCATTTAAGTTAATATACACACTTTTTATAAAGAGGACATATATAGGTACCACATCTTTTTATTAATCTATCATATTGTATAAATAATATAGCAAATAATACAAGTATATAAGGATCAGTAGTGATAAATTTATCAAAAGTGATGATACCTTTATCAATTTCCTTTTATTAACTATTATTCATTTATTTAGCTAGTTTTGATTAAATAAATTAAAGATGAAATAAAAGGTAAACCCTTTTACAATGACTATATTAATTAAACCTTCAATTACTTTATAAAATACAGAAAATAAAAATTTACCATAATTTTTGTTTTTTTTGAAAGTCAAGTTTGTTAACATGTTGTTATCCTACACAACTACTTTTACTTTTAAACCCTACTTCCTTTATCATGTTGTACCTTTATGAATAGTATGATTTTACTTAACTTTTACTTTCTTTAATCTTTTGCCTTTCTTTTGTATGAATACCGTGAGAATACACACACACATATATATATATACGAGTATATATATGTGTGTGTGTAACATATATTAAAAGACTTACACATCACCTCTTTTTGTTTTTCTATCTTTTGGGCAAATACTTAAGGCAATTGCCAAATGGTGCAAATCAAGGTTGATGATCCAACAACAAACTGGTGACCAATTAACATATAATTTGAACCTATGACATAATCACGTCTATCCTCAAATGTCAAAATAGATAAGATTTAGTCAGATAAATGGAGACATTTTCATGAGTAGAATTTTAATTCAAATACGTAAGTAATAATATTAATTTTTATCAACAAGATCATAATAATACTTTTTTTTAACAGTCATGTTTGGGCTCTTCGTAAGACTAGAACAAAATCTACATGTATGTATGTATGCCATGATGGTATGATATTATAACAAAATTATTAGACCAAAAACTTGGAAACTTAGACCGAATGGAGTGGAGCGCCTTCTCCGGCGTCTCCACCTCCAAAAAGCCCCATGCCGCCTTCTACACCACCTCACTTGGGCGAATTGCACACATTACCCACTTCGACGACCTGCAGAGGACGTCACACCCATTTTATCTCTCTCTCTTTTTCCTTTGATTTTTTTTTTTACAACCAATCATCTATAGCCACTTGTACAAGTCCACCCACCCAAGCAAGATGCACCACTCCCCCATTTTTGGGTAGCATCTTGGGATGTGACATGACGCCACATGGCGCAAGTCCCCCCTCCCCCAAGATGCACCACTTCTCTTAGCCTTATAGACTAAAAAGACAACAAATTAAGAAGATCGTGTACATTAGAAAACAAATTTAATTAAGTAATTCTTGTACAAGGTCTGTCACATCCATTCCTAACGTAGTTTCTGGGTTGAACTTTTATTTGATAAAGTAAATGAATGAATGAGGTAAAGGATGGGAAAATAGCAGAAGTGTCCAAAAGTGAGTCGATGATTTATAATGCAAAACTGAGTCGATGATTTATAATGCAAAAGTGATGAACAGGAACTAGTTTTCTAAACCCGTCAAAAGTGATGGCTTTGATCTATTTCGTTTCTAAGGTTTATACGTAGTTTGCTCTCCGTAATAATAAGTAGGGTTGGATCAAGTGAAAAACCATTTGCCTTAGAGACATGATCTAAAACTCGACACAAAAATAAACGAGCTAGTGTTGTGTAATGCTGATCGACCTACTAACTTGATTTTATACTGGTAAGGAATCTTAGAATGGTGTTAACCATTTTGATAAACGGGTTGATTTGCAAACGTTTTTAAGTACAATAACTTTGCATAAAAACATTTGTTATAGTTTTTGTATGTTACATTTTAGGTTATGGCTTATGTATGTTACATTTAGTTGGTGCAAATAGTATAAAGCAATCTAATTTTGAAATACACGACTCGTAGATGATTAAGTTGCAAGATAGGGATTATAAAAATTAAAAATATGTTCAAATAGTATAAACAAATTTAATCTTGTCTCGGATTATACAAAAAAATCATAGCATATATGTCATTATGTATCCTGTAGAGGAAACTGGAGGAAAAACGAGCAAAAGCAATGGAGAAGATGCAAAATGATGTGGCAAAAGCAAAAAGAAAAGCGGAAGAAAGACGAGCAACTGCTGAGGCCAAGAGAGGAACCAAAGTGGCTAGGGTCTTGGAAATCGCCAACTTGATGAGAGCCGTTGGTCGAGCTCCTACAAAACGCTCTTTCTTTTAACCTCATCGTCCCACACACGCCAAAAAAAGATTAGTCGGTTTTGAATAATATGTGCATATATGTCTTATAGTGTTACATTATTTTTTCGATTAAAGGGCACCCATAAGGGTTAGGGAACAATCCAAAAGTGTAGTAAGTACCCTAAAAATACAAGCCTTGGAGGTGTATTTATGTGTGTTTGATCAATGCACAATGGTGAATACCGTATTTGAGTGTGTTGGCATCATTAGAAAGCTTGTGATCGAGAGAACCTTTTGTAGTACTTTTTGAAGTAGTTGTCGTATTGGCACGCTACTAGTGAGCTTTGCGTTCGTAACATTTGTGTTGTAATTATGCAGCTTGTAAATGAATAATGTTAGTATTATTTATGCTTTGTTAAACTTCTATTAATCAGTGATCCTTAGTAGTTAGTACCTCTTAAATCCTACTAAAGGAACCTCAAATTCAAGGTATACAAGACAACTAGTAATCCGGCAAGCATTCAGTTTCATCGCTTTCTATTTGAGTGATGAAATTAAGTCAATCAGGTTTTCTCAATCAGATCAATGATGCATGTCATGTCCTAACGGATCACAAATTCGTCGTATACAAATTGATTTCCAGAAAAAAGAAAGCTCTGACTGCATAAATGTCACAGAAGGCCGGTTTCAAGTGTTGGTGGTTGGTTGTCATTTGAACTTGGGGAAACAGAAGCAGCACGTATGACAAATACTAACACATAGATATAGATATAACGAATAAACACGTTTCTCCCAATCGAGACTTGAACTTATAACCTCATGGTTGTTAAGATAGTGAATTTTTGTTTCACAATCATTTCAATCAGTTCTTAAACTTTTCAACTTTTTCTAGAAGTATGATGGACCCTATAAGACCTTTTTATATGGGAAAATCTTAAGGAGATCACCACGTTTGTCGGTTCCTTATTTCCAGTGACCATTACCTTAGTGTTATATACTTTAACCAAAAAAAATCCTGTACTGGTTGCTAATAGATTGAATACACAATCTTTGAAATGAAAGAAATACTTTTGTATGGGTCACGTTGGATAAGGGTCAAAAGGGTCTAAAATGAAACACCTCATAAAAAATAACGGGTCAGAATGGGTCGCTAAGTCCTGCCTCACGCTTTTTTGTTCATTAATTGTTTCATTTAACATGAGTATGTTTTGGACGATTTTCAATCTCTGCAAACTGATTTTTAGCCCTACATGACCAATCAGGTAATCTTACGAGCAAAACAGAGAGCCCGTTCAAGTAATCCAACGAGTATCAACCAGAAGACGTTGGCAATAGTCCTCTGTGCAACAAACAAAACGAACTACCATGTTACATTCCATCACATGTTCATTCTTGAGCAAGTTTAGTTATATATTGCAGAAAATAGTGTATGCAGATGTGCTTTTACTACTTAAACATGTAATAATAAGATAATAAATTTTTTTGTTTAATTATAAAATTAAACGAACTTCATGAATTTAGTTTTCGTCAAACAGATCATGCCATTCTGAAGTAACAACTACTTTACCGACATTTCAATGAAACGGTAATGTAATAGTATAGTTGTCGGATCATTAGGGGATACAAGTAGTATACAGAAACATGGAGTTGGTAAAGCGTATAAATTACCTCAATAAAACGGTTACATTTGTAGAATGGAATTTCGTTAACATGATTTTATATTACATACTGAAACAGAAAAACGCGTTTTCAAGATTTTAAAACCAATTTAACTATTCGTCTGTTTGCTTTAATAAAACCACTCCAATCACTTGTTCAAAGTGACGTGAAATTAAACATTAATATGTCTATAGAGGACCCATGACAAGAACATTTACATATTCAAATCCTTTTGTTCCACCAACTGCAGAAAAAGTGGTGTTAAATTAACAAAAAAAAACGAAAAGGAAATACCATGGAAAGAGAGTCAATTAGTCACAACAATACTTTATCTTGTCACATTGCATATTTAGATATTCTGTATCTTGTTATATGCATATTCTGTCCATTTGATTTTTTGTATACTAAAATCAGAAAGTGCTTAAATTCCACTTCTAAATTATCTCTTTTAAATGTCCAACTATGAGCAAAGGGCTCAAAATCTTCATGGTGATGAAGATATTAGAGATGTACATGCGTTGACTCCACCATATTACGCTCCTTCCATGACTACAAGTGATCGGGCCTCACGTGGTGATTTTTCAAATATGAGTGTTACTAATAGTACACTAGTGCTAGCAGGATCACCGAGAACAAGCACCACAACTGAAAACGATGGTGCTAGCAACTGGGGTCTTGGAATGCATGCTTCCTTATCTCCTACACGAGGAGATAGTGCTTCTGTTGTCATTAATGGTGGCAGGGAGGTGGTGCCTTCAGTGAGAAGCTTTAAGAAGGAGGAAGTTGAATCCAAGATAATGGCTTGGAAGAATGCCAAGGTCGCTGAGATCAACAATCGGTTTAAGTGTGAAGATGCAATAATCAATGGTTGGGAGAGCGAGCAGGCTCAAAAATCCACTCTAAGGATGAAGAAAGTCGAGGTATACCCTAAAAACAAGACTTGTAGTGTAGAAATTCAAAACTATATCACATCCCATAGTCGAATATCCTCAACTTGCTCGTGGCGTCTCAAACTTTTATGGTCTAAAGCTAATTCTGAAGAGGGTCTTTTCGATTAACAAAATTTTCATAATACTCTTGTATCAAATCCATTGTTATTAACATTTTTGGCATATGTATATAGTGTAAATTAAGAAAATACAAGGCCCTAAAAGCCAATAGGGTCAAAAGACCGAACGTTAGCAGCTTTAACCTTGAGACGCTCCCGAACTTGAATGAATTTGGCTATAATATTAGTTCAAGCTCATCATGTTACATTAAAGTGAGGTTCTATCTCATGATCATTCATTTAAGCGAAACTGATTATTTCCTTTTGTCATTTGTACGTTTATGCAGAGAAAGTTGGAAGAGAAACGAGTACGAGCAATGGAAAAGATGGAGAATGAGATAGCCAAAGCGCATCAAAAAGCCGAAGAAAGGAGAGCATCAGCAGAGGCCAAGAGGGGCACCAAAGTTGCCAGGGTTGTTGAAGTAGCTAACTTGATGAAAGCTGTTGGAAGGGCTCCTGTTAAGAACTCGCTTTTTTAGAGGCTCTTGACTATCTTGTTAGTGCATGATCTATATATGATGATTGGAGTTTGAAGGACATCCTATATGACTTGGACTATTCTATATTTCTATCTTTAGTTAATCAAGTAAATTGTAAAATTATATTGCTCATTGTTGTAATGTTTTAATATGATTAATGTTTGTGTGGACTGTATCTTGTATGGTATTTTCAATATACAAGATGCCACTTTTTAAGTTAGTTATATGGTCCCTTTGTGAAATTCTAAAGTTTTGATAATTGTGTTTCATTGCATTATTGCCACAACTGATAAGATGTCAAGAACTATATTTCATTCTATAGATATTGCGTAAAGCGTCTAGGATGTCCGGAATTGACTCAAATCGCCAAGCGTGTTTGAGCTTAAGCTTGATTGTCGAACCTCGGAATTTCTTTCCAAATTGTTCATGCCTGATCTCACGATCGTTTACAATTCCCTCACGAGTATGGAAAGAGATATAATAGCCATTTTTGGCATCTTACATTTGTTAGTAGCTAGATAGTTTTATGTATCTGTATTATGGCCTAGATACAGCTAGATTCATTGTACCTGGTCTAGGCCCATAGGATAATATGGCCTATTAGCACAACTTTGTACTCTATGGTGTAGCTTGTTTTTTCAGATATAAAATATAAATGTCTACGAGTGAAGATGTGGTTTGAAAAAGAATTTCGGACGATCTTGGGATAAATGGCGCAACTTGATTGAAAGTTGAGCTTGTGTCATCTCGTTGCTTCTGGTGCTTGACAATAACATCTTTCACAACCTTGATGAAAGAACCTTGGTAGGTGGTGACACCAAATGATTGGATTTGGTACCAAAGAGAATGTTGGTTGTTTTAGTTCTTAGGATTGACATTGAAGTGAGTGGTTTCACACAATGTTTTAAAAACCGGACCGGACCGGCCGGTTCGCAGTTAGGG
>JAOXNX010000032.1:12857677-12867787 GCA_028566075.1 Solidago caesia
TGTAAAACTATATTATTCATAAATGTATTTTAAAACGACAACGTTTAGTGTCGTTCAGTATATCTTGTGTTGTGAATCCATGTACGTCACCACCCGTCTGGGGCGGGTGTGACATAAAATATGATGATTAAAAAATAAGTAGTGGAAAACACAAATAATGTAGGTAATAGCACAACCTTTTTCATGATTGTTTGAATGAATTTTAACATGTAAAAATCTTAAAATTTCAATACTTTTTTATTGAGAATCAAAAAGTCGAAAACTAGTAAACTATGTGACTCTTTTGACAATGAATTAACACATTTAACAATTGACTAAAAATTATTGGTTTATACTCCCTCCGTCTCCGTCCCATTTTAAGTGTCTTAGTTTGATTTTCAAAGTCTTTTTGCTTCAACTTTGACCGTTAATATTTTTGTTTGTATTATATAACACATCTCTTTCTCTTAAAGAGGAGAACTTTTGCTTATGTCGTATAATCCTATGTGTCGATAAAAGGGCTTGTCCACATAGGATTTTGATGTCATGTGATGATGAAATTGCTATGTAGTTTGTGGTGTTTATACTATGTGTTTTTGTAAATTGTATAGATGTGTTTTGTGTATAATGTATAGATATTTGCATAATGTATATATATATATATATAAAGGGAAAAATGAGTGTGTGGTTGTCATGTACCCAAGTTGGGTATAGAACCCCTCACATACAAATATTTTAATATTTGTTGTATAATAAATAAATAACCCAGGCCCCATGAATTTTATGGATTAAAAAACTAAGATGTGAGAGGGTTCTATACCCAACTTAGGTACATGACAACCACACCTTCCCTTTCCTCATATATAAATAAAGTAATAGATATGTGTGGGGATATGTATTTATCCAGAAGAGAGAAGAGAAAATGGAGGGATTTTAAATTTTGAATAGGTGTATGTGTGTGTGATAGAAAATGGAGGGATTTTAAATTTTGAATAGGTGTATGTGTGATATATGTATGTTTCAATGTCCCTGTTCTTTTTCTTCTTTATTTTTCTACTCTCTCTTTCTCTGCACATTCTTCTATCTTTCTCTCGTTTTCCATCCGATTAATCATCTTCATCTTGACACTTGGTACATATAAAATGGGTTTCTCATCACAAATCTTTTTTATTCAGGTATGTTTTCATGGTAATCTCACCGGATTTTATTCATATATATGTATATATTGTAATACTCTATGAAGTTTTATATATATATATATATATATATATATATGGAGTGTATACGTTTTGGATTAGTTTTTTATTTATACTAATTATATTTTGTTTATATACTTTTTTTCAGGTTTTAGACAAGTGGGTTGTGCTGGATAACCGATGGTGGAAAATGATCTCGGAACAAAAAGGTATCTAGATGTCGATCTAATTAATTATGAAATTTTTTTAAAAAAAATCTCAGAAATCTATTTGGAGTGTTCATGTATGATTTATGACGTGTTGATTTTAGGCAGCTTTGGTATGTATATAGGGCAAAGGGGTATATATATGTATATATTTTTTGAAAGTTCTATATTTTCTATATGCATATGATGTGTTTGATAAAATCTTTCAATGAATAATTGGATTTTGTAACATAGTTATCCTTTGGAAATAAGGGGTTGTTTTACTGTTCTTATAAGGATTTTATAATTGGGTGTCATGGGATTTACTAGGCTTTTTGTAAGTGGTCTTCACTAGCATATGGTTTATATTTACAAGGATATTAAAGGATGTAAATCTTGATGACCTTTTCTGTTGCTTATTTTTTTTTTTTGGACTGTCTTTATTTACAAGCACGACAGTCTTTTGGCTAAGAATTGTGCTGAGTCGATCGACAGGTAGTTTGTTTTTCAATGGTGCTAAAAATTATGTACACTATACTTTCAGTGGAATTGACCTGGAAATTATTTTTGGTGCTAACTGAATATTTAAGTTGATAACAAGTGAGCCAGAAAACTGAAGCTTAAATTTGGTGATTTTCACATATCAGATGTCAGAGTTTCACAAGCAGGAAGATCACATGAAGAGCTTCTTTTTAGCTGAGACGGTATGAAACATAGCAGGTAACTAGGTAAGATTATCCTAGATAATCTTTAGGTGGCACGATAGTTACAACCATTGACCTGATTAAAGAAAGTGGTGTTATTATAAAGAATCGAGATTATGTTGCTCAACGCTGATTTAGGTAAGCAGAAGAAAATTTGGAGCAGCTTAAAGTTCTTGAAAATGGTTACAAGATAAAGGTACTTTCTAATTTGTTCAATTAGGTTGAATGGGTTTGTTGGAAGTATATTAGTTTATTTATTGTGATTGTAAACTAACCTGAGCTCATGAGGCCATATCTTGACAAGATGATTTGAGTACAAATAGGGAAAATGAGAAGCTGGTTGATTATCAACAGTCAAGAAAGCTTTAAGTCCACCTGATTATATCGACGATGATAAAGGGCCTGTTGGTCAAGCACTAACTGTTTTTGGTAAAACTGATGATAAAGGGCCGGTTATGATCATGAATAGACATGCTCAATGGGTGATGGGTCAGAATGGATAAAGGGCAATAGACTTGGTGACAGATTTCTTCTTATGATGGTCATATGGTTTGAGCCTTACAGGTATATATATACGCTCTTGATCTGTAGAAGTTTATAACTTAGGATGAACTTGGTTTTATATTGACATAATCTTGAAGAAATCCAGCACTTTATAGCAAATATAGAAATAGATAAGTATCATATTTGATTATGTAGAAACCAACCGTTTAAAACACCTCTCATTTTTATTTTATCGGCTTTTAATTGTAAGAGTGTTTTTTTTGTTAAGGTGACAAGATGGGCAGGTTGGGTAAATGTCAAAACTAAAATTGGTGAAAACAAGTTATTCAAGAATGGGTGAAAACCAAATGGGTAAAAGAATTTCAGAGAGAGGCAATGAAGCTTGAATTTCATATCTCATAGTAAGTTGGATCAAGTTGATTAGCGTGGTGGGGAGCAAGTGGTGGGCCCTGTCCTATCATCCACTTGAATTATTGTCAACAATAATTCATGGAAATTATTGCACCTGTAAATTATTATTGTCCTTTTATTTATTGTTTGTAATTATTAGAATAATCCTTGTCATAAAAGGAATGGTTCTGGTTTAAAGAGAGAAAGTGGGTTGAAATACGTGCCTATGGGGCCCAATGTGCACCCGACGTATACCTAACATTATCTCTCTTTAGTGTACTATATATAGGCTGCTATGTATATGAGAATAATCACGATGAGAACACCTCAATCTGATAATTCTCTCTAAGTCTGTATCATATTTTCAAGTTTTAAATCATAAGTAAGTTTGCAGTTTGAATTTTCTAGCTTTAATTCTCTGCACGATCTTTTCTTTCCGCTGTGTTAATGGTTTATGTATATTTGTATTAAACATTTTATTTGGTTTAATGTCTATGTCTTCTTTAAACTACATATAGATGAAAATCTGGATATAGATATTAAATTGGGTCTCGTAAAATTTTCATAAATCATCACGTTTTCCTCTTGGTAATACATGTTATTGGCTTTTATAGTACTGACAAACTGAAAAATCAAATTAGCTTTCCAGAAATATGTACAGCTAAACCCAGAGCTGTGGAAGGCGCAGCAATTGCGCAGCCCGGTGATGAAATAGGCAGAGACAGCCCATGCATTATATGACCAGATCTTTCAAAACAGGGGATGAAATAAACCAGATGTTTTTATTATGACGCCAAAAGATGAAGAGAGATGTGTAAAAAAAAAAAAAACTTTTTTCTTCACTTGGACTTGTGTAGAGTTTGAAAGAGTTTCCACCTGTCCAAAAATGGGAGATGTTTTTCTCCTAGACTCCAATGCAAGTTTTGAAAGACTTCGCACGCCTAGCATAGAACTGCTCTCTTATGTACCTAGACTGACAAGGTTTTCAATCATCTCTTTGGAGATTGTAATGCAAGTGCCGCATAGGGAGGAAAGCTTAATTATAATCACGAGTTTGGATTATAAATTTTTGTCAAGTGCAATAGAAGAAGTTACTGAAACCTGGTTGCTAAAAATGGAAGACGTATACAAACTACAAACAAATAAAGGCAAAACGGAATAGTCAAATGCAACAGCTCAAGGATCTAAAGAGCGACAAAAGTCTTCAAGCGCAACCAATATTATGACCAAATTTGGTTTGGTCTAAAATCATTCGAATGTTAAGAGAACATAAACTAGTGACATAAGCAAATACCAGTCTACCATTGCAGTCAAATATTTTACTTCAAAATTGTAATTGCAGACGTCCTACATAGAATACCATCTCAAAAGACTCGCCAGACACAAAACAAACATCAAAATACAAGAATAACCAATGCATCTAAGGATCGGCAATTGTAACCTCAACCTCAACACCAGGTTCAATGGTGATGGAGGTGATTTGCTTCACGACATCTGGTGAGCTGAAAAGGTCAATAACACGCTTGTGGACACGAAGCTCAAATCTATCCCATGTGTTTGTTCCTACCAAGACAATTTTATTGATCTTCAATATGGAATTCAAAAAACTTTAAATTATACTAAATCACATTGTTGGACAAAAAACATGTAGGAAAAATTAATACCTTCACCACAGGGGGATTTCCTGGTAGTGATGTTAAGAACTTTAGTTGGCATTCTTACAGGTCCCTTAACTCTTAGTTTCTTGTCCTTGGATCCACGAATCAAATCCGCACACACTGCCATAAAGAAAATAATACATATTAAGTCTTTACAACTAAATCAGTATGTCTAGACCCCATAATAACAAAAACGGATTCTCACATTTAATACTAAGATATACACTGTGGATACATAACTTATCATCCCAATACTACAGGGTAGTTTATGCAACACTTTCCAAGTCCATTTTTAAGCCGACAACTGCCAGCATTATCCACAAACATTATGTAGTACATCAAGACAATGTTTCAAATGATGTGAGCCATGTCCCAATTCTGTTTACAAAGTTTGTTCATATATCCCAGAAAATCCACCTGTAGAGTAACTATCATGGAAGAATTAAGTTTATTAATTTAATGGCGATAGCAAAACACGAGTGTTGGTTCCTATTCCTTTTTTATTTTGCCTATAAAGAGAGAGCAAGGCCATAGACCTAATCTCTTCTAATGCACCGATTACTTTAACACAAATTACAGTTATCAAAATTCTAAACAATTACAGTAATATCACAAGCTACTACATCTAAACATATATCTAGCTCACACACCATAGACTCTTCCGGGATCATGCTACAAAGTAACTTTGGAACCAACTCAAGGCTAACTGCAACAGATATGAATCAAAAAAGGTAGGCGGAACGAATACCTTTCTCAAGATTCTTAACATTCTTGGAAGAGAGTGTGATTCTAATCTTGTGAATCTGTTCTTGGGTCTCTTCAAGTCCCATCTTTCCTGGCTTCACGGCAGCATATGTTGCAGCAGCCATGTTTGCACTTTGTTTACTGCTACCATAAGGCCAAAATTTAAAAACCCAACAACACGCAATCACAACACAAAAACTAATCCAACAAAAATAGCGTAGGTAAACTTAAAAAACCAACGTAAAATAATTCAAAAACAAAACAAATTCCAGCAGCAAACTCTCAATTCTGTGTATTTAAGCTAATAAACACAACATCCATTCGGGCAAAGAAACGCCACGGAATTACCAACACATAATAACTACACACAAACCTAACCGACCCGAATTAACTTCGAAACGAAACAGAATTCGGGGAGCAAATTCACAATGCAGTTTATTGTGATTAAGCTATTAAAAACAACGTATAAAAACACAGCTTACATCAAACATTACACGCAATTAGCTCATTAAAAAACAAAACATAATTCCAGCAGAAAGTCACAATGCAATGTCGTTAGACATATAAAACATAACATACATAATATTTCAGATACATCAAAATATAAAAAACAAATGCCACAATATATACATAAATTACAAAAAATAAAATCCCAATACTTCTAACACATATATAATAGAAATGAAAGAAAGATTTATACATATATATATGTATATACATATATACAATAACGAACCTGAAGAGATTTTAGTCCCGGGAGCTGCTGCTGCTGCTGCTGCAAAAGTGTGTGTTTACTGTGTGAGTAAAGGAGGGACGGTATAGAAACCCTAGATTTATTTTATAACCCTATATTAGTCAGTCAAGCAGTTTGGGTATGAAATAAATGGGCTTTGGTGTGTTTTTATATTAAGGCCCAAATGAAAATTTGTGTTTGAAATCTCGTTTAGTTATTTTGAGTCGAAGTAGTCATGCACAAAAACCGGTTTCGGGTCGAACCGACCTGAACCGGAAACCAAACCGGTTTTGGTCAACGAACGCAAAAACCGGTTTTGACCGGGTTTTGACCGGTTTTTTCCCGGGTTTGACCGCCGAAAACCGACCCGAACCGGCCCCAACCCGGTCCCAAACCGGTCCTAGAGTTCCGAAACCCAAACCGGTTTGAAACCGACAGTTTGGGTCAAAACCGGTTTTGACCGGTTCGGTTTCGGTTTTTTTGCCCACGTCTAGTTTAGACTATGGATTTTTAAAAAATGGAGGCTCCTTAAAATCGGGGCCCTATTCTAGCATAAATCATTAATTAGCCAATCCCTAGCTACCGAATGTAGCATCAATCTCAACCAACAAATGGCAAATGGTATAAAAAGTACATGGTATCGGTATCTATCTATTAAAAACCATCATCGAATGGTTTTGTGGCAAGGAGACTTGTTTTCTCACAAAAGATCTCAAGTTTGAGTCCTACCCTAAGCATATTTGGGGGTGGCCACGGGTATTTAATTTCCACTTATGGTGGGCCTGGATGAGTTTTCCCCTCCAGATCTCTGGGTGATAGAAGTTTTTAATCGAAGGGAATTAAATTGGGAATCTATCTTGCGAGGGGGCTCTCTAGCGCGGATCCGGTTAAGACAACGTATGCTAGACCTCCCGGTATTTGCGAGTAATTCACACCTTTAAAAAAAAAATAAAAAATCTATCTATTAAAAATATATGATTTTGTTTATTGACCATAACACTCGTTACTATGAATGAATGTTAATACACATAAAAGCATTGTTGTACATTAAAATACTCGTAATTGTTTTTTTAAACATAACAAATTAACATACAACACGAGATAACTCTAGAGAGTCTGATTAGCAAAATTCTTAAATGGATTTTGCTAACTTCTGCCCTCGAAACATAAGTTAAAGTGCATTAATAAACCCAAACTTTACTAAAAAAAATTAAAAATATACATTTATAATTCATATAAAAATGATCATTATATTATTAGATTAAATTAATTAATAAACATTAATTATATTTTTTTATTATTAAAAAAATACAGATTTAATTAAACACTTTATAACTTGTACACCAAGGATACAAGTTATTTAAGAAGAGTTCTGATAACTTGTACACTTGAGGCACAAGTTACACAAACCCTTCGTAAATAAATATTCTATTGGTATTGTACTACTTAAATAAAGTAAATTTTATGTAAACTTTCCTTTTAGAAAATAAGGGTAATTAAATTACTTGGTATGCAAGAATGGATTGTTGCTACATCAATTAAGTTTCCTAATGTTCAAAAAATATCTATATAATAATAAAATAAAATAAAAAATAAAAAAAATATTAAGTTTCCTAATTCCTCCTACAGTCCTACCCATATACTCGTACGTATTATTAAACCCAATCATTAATTAATATTCTAAATTATAAATACTACTAATACGACGACTTCTTAGTATCATCCTCATACACACATCACATAAACACACACACACAAACACAAGATCAGATCATATCGAAGAAGATACGTGCGTAGCTAGCTTGCTGTATAAGAATGGGGGTCAGCCATTGTCATCATCAAGAAAACTCGGGTTTTCTTGATACTCGTGAGGGGTACGAATGCAAGACATGCGGAAAGAGATTCAATAGTTATCAAGCGCTGGGTGGGCATCAGGGAATCCATAAAATTAAGGTCAAACCGGGCATTGATGAGAAGGAGTTAATTATAAGACGACTTGATGACAAGTCCTCTTTTGGGTTGCACCGATGCAAGCAGTGCATGAAGGAGTTTGAGACTGGGCAGGCTTTGGGTGGTCACATGAGACGACACCGGCGGCTGCAGGTTGTTCAAAAAGATTTGGTTGTGATGCAGGAGATGATCAATGAGGAGGAGGTGGATGTTGTAAGGCGACAACAACAAGCGTCGGACGAGGAAGGAAAGAGCGATTTGATGATGATGGAAACGGAAGAAGTAAGTCGGCTTATAAAGGCGGATCATCAGGATTACAGAAGGAGATGTGAGTTGATCTTGGCAGCAAGAGAATGGCGATTAAGCATATAACTTAATTGCAAGTAGTATATCTTTGATTAATTACTGCTTAGTAAAAAGTCATTAATTATGCATATATATATAGAGCAGTTATTAACTCAACTAAAAATCCTTAAGTAGCAAGCAACTAGAGTTTTAATAAATAATGTTTATTCCACATACATGTTTTTAAATAAAAATTCATACTAATTAATGATTTTGTTGATTGTATTTCAGTTTATATGTACTCGTAATAAAATTCCTATGTATTTTTTTTTTAGGGGTTCTTTTTATATAGCATATAAGTTAATATGTTTTTTTCTTTTTAAATGTTTAGTAAATTAAATAAAGTGACAACTTCTTTTTATAATATACGAGTAGTTTCTTGCATGCACTGCACCATCAGATGTATTTTTCTCCTTCTCTCATAACTACTTTAATTTGTAGAATTTAAAAAAGCAGTAAATTAACTCCGTGGTGTTAATGGTTAGAATTGATAACCTATATATAATCTTCACGTATCATTAATTAATTAATCTCAAATAAACTCACTCACTCATTAATTTATTAGCAGAAAAATGATTTAATTATTTGTAGCATAATTATCTTTTCCTACTAATCCTTTAAAAAACACCACATAAATAACTAGCAATTACACACCAATTAAAAAAGATTTTATAAATTAAATAGTATAAAAAGGAAAGGAATTTGAAAAAAATAAAAAAATGCCTTTTGGTAGTATTAATGTTTGACCTTCAATTGGAGAAAAATTCGTACAAATTTGTCAATAAAGAATCTTGCTAATTAATTTTGGGTTTTAACATGTATAAAATAAGGGAAAATGTTATATACTGTTAACATTACGGTGCTGCATTCACATTAATTTTCACACATGATAAAAAGCTCCCCCTGATTTTAATGTTTGTGAGGGCAACATCACATAACTATATACTGTTAACATCATATAAGTTATCCTCATAAAATAATTATATTTTTGTCATTAAATTTAGAGAGTGAGTTTTTAACATGGAATATATAAGTGTTTTATGCAAGTTATTGAAAACCTTTAGGTTTGTCATTAGAAAAATCCATTAAATTTTAATTAATTTATATATGGGATTTGTTAACCAGTGTCCCGGAGGCATTGGTTAATATGCATTTAATTAACTCAAACTTTCTTAAATATAAAAATATGCATTAATGATTCATATAAAAATGATAATTATTATATTGAATTAATGACCATTAAATGCAATTTTTGATTATTTTGAAAAGATTGAGTTTATTAAATACATACTAACTATTAACTCCGGACACTAGTTAGCAAATCCCTTTATATATATACTACTACATTTTCTAATCTTACATTGGAGAAAAAATCTCACATATCTAACTTTAATAAAGATATTACACTTTTTAACTTTTAACTTAAAAAACAAATCACTAATTAAAACTTTAAACCATTTAACTAAATAATCTCCAACATGTAACCTCTTTTTTTTTTTCATAAAACATTAAAATTAATGTGATTTTATAATAAATGCCTGCACATCTTTTTTAACTCTAAAAAAATAAAATAATGCACAACTTGCATATAAAACAAACTTTGAATTTCTAATAAATACAAAGTGAAAAGTTATTTTAGGAACCTTTAAAAGGTTAGGAACTTTTAGGAACCCTTTTAAACTTTTTAAATCAATCTCAACCATTGATTATTCTTTACATGGT
>JAOXNX010000032.1:12874223-12900796 GCA_028566075.1 Solidago caesia
TATATCCCTTGTAATGTTGGTTTATTTAATACAATAAATATATACAATTACAAATCCTGTTACGGTGTTTATTGTTCAGATCTGTGTTGGTCGTGTATTGTAAATAATTGGTAAAGGTGACGCAAAATTACCATAATACCCCTCTTCCTTTATTTTTATGTTTTAATCTGGATTGTCCATTTTATTTAGATCAAGGGACCAGATTTGTCCCCCAATATTTTCCAGATTTATGGTTTCCAAGGGATCACAACCCATAATATATAATTTTAATCAACAGCTAAAGTTCCATTCGTAAAAAAATGAAACTAAAGTTTATTTTACTTTTTGATTTCATCAATGAAAAAGTAAATGTTCCACTCTATGTACAATGTTAAAATCGAAGGCTTAAACTACTATTGTAAAAAGATATTGACATGTATTGTTTTGATTTTAAATATAAAATAGATAAACTATAACATTTTCATTCTTCAAACAATTCGTAAAGATGAGTCTCTTGATTCGGATTTATGCATCATATTTTTGCCGGTTTTTATAATTAGATTATTTAATGATACATAAGTTTATAATTTTTTTAAAAACTGATGTTTGAAAAAAATATAATAAGATATTATAATGCATACATATAATCAAAATAAATGTTATATAATTTGTTGTTAACAAAAACTAAACCTGAAAAAACCGTAGCGAAGCACGGGTTCATTTTCTTGTTATTTATTATTAATTTAAATTGAAATAATGTTATGTAGGGATTGAGATTATCTCAAGTTATCCTAACTTGACTAGTTAAATTGAGATAATCTTGACCATTAGATTAAAATCAATCTTTGAATTTTGATCATTGATTTTAATCCAAGGGTTAAGATCTTTCTAATTTGACCTCTCAAGTTGAGATAACTTCCGAGAATCCTTATCCGTTATGTAGATGTTTGACATGAAAAGTCAAATCTACAAACTTATATTATGGTTACACCATTAACTAAATAAATCAATTTTAAAACTGTCGCGCATCGTGCGAGCTAAAAACCTAGTGTATATATATATATATATATATATATATAAATATCTACCAATATATTAAAACAGGATTGAAGGGGTCTAACGATGACACATGACACAATCTTAAAGCGACACGTGTCCTTTTCCAAAATATATTTTAACTTCACATTTTTTTTTAATAACATAATATATATTTCATTCAACTTTAGAAATTTTACATAGAAATAGAATGCAAACGTGCAACAAGCTGCGCTGCTAAACCTTTTTGTATTGCAAAATCAAGACGTTAAAAACTACATTCATGAATCTTGGCATCATAACGTTACTGTGCATGACCCATTGGATCCTGCCAAGTAGCTCAACGACCCCAGATGCGAGAAAATTAAAGGTATCAAATGCAAATGATATAAACACATGTTGGTTTTCAAAACACACCTTCTCGTGTTTGGCCACTTTGCATAAAGCAGCTTTTAAAGCAGCATAACCAACTGTGAATGTACTACACCCTAAGCCCTGTAAGATCCACACAAGCATGTTGCCCTTCCATCCATCCAAAGACCAAAATGTCAGCTAGTCTGGGTGTTGACCTTCCTTCCAATGGGACAGTCAAAAATTCACTAGCGCTTATTTCTTTGTTGAAATCACAACCCGCATGAAAATGCCAAAGAGAACATCCATAACCAAATCGTGTCTGTACTTGAACCCCTAGGAGCTCTCTACAGTGTACCGCATGCTCCCCAAAAGAATCCAAACACGCCTTGCGACAAACAGGGCATATCTAATCACTAGGAAATTGGGAGATCATAAGATGGTATTTCAGAATAGTACGATACTCCACCGGTGACATATGCTGCCCTAACCCATCTATAGGGATAGCAAGGAGAAAATCCTTAGCATGTGGTGCCCGTAAACACTTAAAAATGGCTTTTTGCCTATTAATCATGTCAAAGCGTATCTCCATAATCCATATCTTTGACAATTTTACTAAAAAGGGCACTCGTCAATACATAAATATAATAAAAATGTGTAACATTCACTCTTAAATATTATTGTAATGTAATCATGAAAGGCAAGTGTACAACTACAAGTAGAATATAAGACAAAACATATACGTGTGATCAATGTTTTAAAAATCGAACTTTTCGTCGAACCGGCCAATCAATCGCGAGCGGTCGAACCGGCTGGTTCAACCGTTTGGTATTTTTTTTGTTTTCCTTTTTTAAATGCTACTAAACATGTTACATTCTATTAAAAATAATACCAAATAATTATATGTTTTAATGTTCACAAACAACTAAAAATAACATTAAAGTATATACATTATCAAAAAAATCACAAAAAAAAAACTAAAAAAATACAAAACCGGTTGAACCGGAAAACCGGCCGGTTCGAACCATTGAGCCGAACCACTAAAAAACTGGGTTTAAAAAACCGGCCTCTTGACCGAACACCGGTGCAACCGGTCGAACCGACCGATTCGGTCCGGTTTTTAAAACATTGCGTGTGATAATATACAATGTTAAGAGGAAAAAATGAATTTACCCAAACTTTAAACTTTAATTATAAATGAAAGTAAAGAAACAAGTCAAACAACCGTCTCTCACTTTCTCTTTCATCACTTTCTCTTTCCTCACTTAGGCCACCCACAACGGTTACGTTCTCACGCATTCTCACCCTTTCTTTCTCGCGTTCTCAGAACACCATTATCTTCCAATCCTCTGAAAACCCTTCCCCTGTTCTTTTCTTTAACATCCCTCCCCTTTCTAAACTAGATAACTTTAACACCATCTTATGTTTCATCAATCCCACTATTTTAACAGTCATTCGAATTGGTTCTAAAAGAAAAGGTATACACACATTTTTCATAAGGTATGCACTTGTGGATTCTTTCTTTAAAAATTCCAAAAAAACTATAGAGTTAAATGCAAGATTGGTCCCTGTGGTTTGTATGTTTTTGCAATGGGGGTCCCTTTTTAAGTTCACTAGCAAAAGGGTTCCCAAATCGAACACACATACCAATTTTTTGCAAAGGGTATGCAAGTGCATACCTTATGTATCACATAAATCCGCCCTTGGTCCCTATACTTGAAGTTTCCAGTATATTTCTAATTTTCTATTAGATATAATTTCAAAAACTATTTTTTATATATAAAAAATCCAATCCGGTACCCCTTGAGTCGAGTCCAAATTTCCAAAAACTCCTGCTCTCCTTCGCCGAGTCGAGTCCAAGTCATGAATTCTACAACTTTTGGTAATTGAGTACTAGTTTGGAAAAGGATATACATAATTGAAGTGGCCAACTTGAGATTAGTTACATTGTTATTATAATAGTAGGTGCACTGTTTTTATATATACCTTATGGATACTTGCAGTTTTAAAAGCTAACATTGATTGAGAGAAACATTTTTCTCAGATTCATTTTCTTATATATGTTATCTATAAATTGAGGGTTTAGCAAATTCACTATTGTCACCAAAGCTAGCCAAACATCATATTAACTTCACCATGGAAGAGATGTTTAAAACATTTCCAAAACACCACTGCAGCTGGCTGAAAGGCAAGGTGACATGGTACAAGAATCAGGACTTTTGGTTCCCACACGTGTTCCATTTAGGAGGATTTTCGGCTCACCAAAACTACAAGGCTGAGCCTAGTGATGTATTACTATGCAGTTGCCCCAAAACCGGCACAACTTGGCTAAAGGGCTTGGCATTTTCCATTGTAACCCGAAAAAAGCTGATGCATCCACTAGTCCTTTGCTCACAACCTTGATCCATGAATGTGTTCCTTGCTTAGAGTTAGATCTTGATAAGATTGAACACAACCACAAGAACTCAAAATTTCCATTGGTAGCCACACACCTTCCTTACCCCTCATTGCCAGAATCCGTCCTAGATTCAAACTGCAAGATAGTTTACATATATCGGAACACAAAAGATATCGTAGTTTCTCATTACCGTTACCTAAGAGAAGCTTTAAAGGTACCTGTGGAAGATTCACCATGTGTGGAGGCGTTTGAAGAGTTTTGTGAGAGTATTTCGTATTATGGACCGTATTGGGATATTGTAAAGCAAGCTTGGAAAGGCCAGACAGAGTACTATTCATGAAATATGAAGATTTGAAAACGGACCCAGCGACTAATGTGAAGAGGCTAGCAGAGTTCATCGGGTATCCTTTTTCAATCGAAGAAGAGAATGCAGGTGTGGCCGAAAATATTTTAACGTTGTGTAGTTTTGAGCATCTGAGCAACTTAGAAGTGAACAAAACTGCAGGAAAGCAACGTAAGATAGTAGAAAATCGACTTTGTTACAGGAAGGCTAAGGTTGGAGATTGGGAGAACTACTTCACGGATGAGAAGAAAGAAAAGATAGACAAACTGATGGATAAAGTGGCACTGGTTTAGTTCTAAAATGAGAGCCTCAAGTTCAGACCATGTCCATGTGTTTGTATTAACTACATAATATGCTTTATTTCAGAGTCTTTGAAATGTTACATTGTTATGGTTATCTTTTATTGCGTATCGTTTCTTCCTTTATATATATACTTCCGAACTATCATTATTGATGTTTTTGGTCTAATAGTTCATTGCTTATATGCATCATGTGTATGACACATCTCGATCTGTACAGTCTATTTTAGCAGTTAAGGTGAATCACCCGCGAGTTTTCTTAAAATTCACAATGTTTAAGCTAGCTTTGATCTCTTGAAATAGTTCGAGTCCCAAATTTTATCCGTTCATATGTTCTTGCTTTTCTTTCCGAAATCCGGTAAAAACAAATAACCAATCAAGTCTGCCATCGATTTCAAAATGCAACCAAATTTCACTTGTTAAACTACAAGAACTATACATACAACCTGATATGATAGTTGGTATTCAATATCTATGTTACATAAACATATGACATGATATTTGTTCCAAGATATATACCTTACATATTCTGCACATTCTTAAAAACTATTTTTTCCTTTAAATAACAAAATGGAATAACAATTTAACGATATACAGTTATATACAGTACACGTAGCATAGTGCACAATGTACAACTGTATGAAAATATGATTGTTGTATATCACAAAGTAGTGTTGTTTACATATCATCTCCCTTTAATTATCCAAGTGTATTACAGCTTTTCTTTCCAGGTGGCCGAGGATGCACTAATGGTTGGATCTTTGTTGTGAAGTTTAAAAACGGATACTTAAGTTGGCTAGTGATGCAACTTCAGGGTAAATAATGAACACAAAAGAGGAGACCATGATATCGAGAGCCTAATATTTGTCGAGAAAACTCCATGGTCCACTTGCAGTTCCAATTCTGCAAATCGGAAAGGTAAAAATGTAAAATAATACATGCTTAAACCAGAAGGTTATAGCAAGTCTTGAATATAATAACTTTGCAAGTTGAAATGCACATAGAGACTTTTCTTTAACTTCTTTTTATCTTAAGTTTCATTTTATAGACCAAAATGTTACCTCCAAACACCGGCCATTGCTCGTAAACTCATGAAGATCGATAATGCAACCCATATGCCCACAAACCCGAAATGTGATGATAAGAGCAATAAGCATGCCACACTTGCTAACGCTACTAAAATCTATAAAAGAGAAAGTTTAGATTCATGTACACACTTGGAAGCGAGAAAAAGAAAGAGAGAAAATGGACTTGCCATTGAGGAGGTAGCGTAGCGAAAATCAGATGCGCCATAGTGAATCCCGTCAACAACAAATGCCAAAGAATTTATGGGTTGCGTTGCTGCAACAAACTGACGCACCAAATATGTAGGATGCATTAGCAACTTTATTTTTTTTCCTCATAGGGGTGAGCATGGTTCAGTTTTTGGCTAAAACCGAACCGAAAAGTTTGGATTTTGATAACCAAAAACTGTTCGGTTCATTTGGTCGGTTCAATTTTCCGGTTTATGATTTGGTTTTTTTCAGTTCGGTTTTTTTCAGTTTTTTTGTTTGCTTTTTAAAGTTATTTTTTATAAACAATTTTAGCTCATCAATTTTAAAATAGAACGTTCAATTGTTAATCAGATAATATGATAAAGAAGCTCAAAACATACAATTAGTTTTACTTAACTAATTCTATCTTTTAGGTGATGAATTTGGTATTCTATTTTTGTATACCGAATTGATATTGATATGGTTGTGAATTTTCACCTAAAACATACAATTGATTTTGACTTGCACACTAAAGTTCAAATATATTAATATATTTACTAAGCATAATGTAACAATAAAATGATACAAATACAAAATAAACCAAAACAATATATACTTTTAGTTCGGTTATTATGGATATGTTTTCAAATGAAACCGAGACCGAACATAAAAGTTCAGTTTTTCAGAAAACCAAAACCGTTGGTTTTTCTGTTGTCGGTTTTTTGGGTTTGATTTTATCGGTTTTTTGGTTTTTGTTAGGTTTTTGCTCACCCCTACATAAATACCTTTGTTATCAAAAGGTACAAAAAGTACTATGCCTGTGGCCTTTAGATTGGAGTGAACCAAATGCAGTTTTATAGAGCTGAACCACGGTTTTCAGTTTTCATTTTCTCAGATAATGTTTGTCAAAAAGAAACAAAGTGGGGAGGAATGGATACCGGGATGCCTAAACTTAACACTTGCAGAACTTTGACATCTCTCGTGAACATTCCTGACAAAAAACTCAATCCAATGCCAACCATGAATGAGAGAATGAGTCCCAAAGCCAAACCTAACTGCAAAAATTGAAACGAAACACATTTATTACAAAACCGGTAAAAAGGTCAAATTGGCCGGGGAGTCTTCAAAGGTCAAACTCACTTGAAGTACACGACCAGCTGTTGCTTTGGCTCTCTCGTAATCTTGTCTTGCAAATGCTCCTGCAAGAATTGCCTGAATAAATGACACAAAACCATAAGCCAGACTGAGCTTCAAAAACAGGAGTTGTGGGAAACTCTTGTAATTTCTATTGGACTTCGGGTCTTTGACGTTTGAGTCAAATTCTGAAAAACTTCAACTTCAATTTTGATATTCACTCTTTAGTTTCTAAATAACAATTTAGTCAATGTGATAAAGTTCAAACACATTTTGTGTATGGAAACATTAATCATGTTAAAGTTATCCTAAAACACATCAACTTGAAAATACAGCATTTGACTTCAAAAGTCAAAGTCTACAACTGTCAACTGAGCAGTAACGTTTTCTTTACCTGGCAGGCCACAGCCAAACCATCGGTAAGCAAAGAGGCTGCCAACCAAACCTGCAAGCAGACCTGAAAGGCAGCCATTTGGGTTGCTCCAAGTCTGGCTGACAAAGATGCCGCCAAGGTCACACAGAACGTTGCAGAAATCACTCTCACCAGTAAAAGAAATCCTGAATTGTGCAATACCAAATCATCTGGTTATACAAGTGTTCATCAATTATAAAGCATTAAATCTGGTTTGATCATACAATCAACTTGTGTGGTCAAAAAACTGCTTTCTGATGTCATCTTAATATCAATAAATTTTAATGTAACCTTTTACCCAATTCATATTAATTAATATCAATAATAAATCTTTATCGAAAATATATATATATATATATCTCAATAATCAAGTGAAACTTTGTCTTGCCATACAATAAAATTCTGTGGTCATATATTCAAATTACTTCAAGATTGTTTGTTGTCAAAAGTGACAAAACGTAAAGTTTGAATTTCAAATTAATGTTGCAAGTTTAACCACAAATGTCAAAATGTGCTTTCTTTTTGAAAGAACACATGATTTTACAAGGTAACAATAATGCTTACCGTTTCTCAAAAACCGACCAAGTTGTAAATCCTTAATATTCGGAGGTAAAAGGTCAACTTGTTCTATCAATTTCCATAAGAGTATCACTGCGATCAAGTACCTTTACAAATAGTATGTAAGAAAATGCAATATGGCACCATAATATCAAGAAATTTGCATATCAACTAAAAAGTGTAGAGCTTACTGAGAGAAAACATGAGCAATGGCCGCACCAGTAACCCTCATGTTGAATACAAATATCAATATCGGATCCAAAACGATATTCACTATGTCTCCCACCACTAAATGCAAAACGGTGTTACTTTCATTTACAGTGTATATATATATATATTATATATATATATATATATATATCTCAAAATTGAGGCCTCATCCATCACATGAACATTGCAACGTTTTTTGTTTCTTGGTAAGTTCACATGTCAAACCTACTAACATTAGACACTATTGGGCATTGCATGATTTAACACCAGGAGAGGGTATTTTATTAACTGGCAAACAGTATAGATATTTTTATAAATGATGTGTCCTTTTTGTTAAATAGCACATAAGATAGGAATACTTACCAATTGCATACAATGGTGTTCTGGTGTCCTTAAAACCTCGGAAAACGCCCTGCATGGCCAAAGACAGAAGAACAGCCGGTGCACCAAGGGACCTTAGTGTTAAATATTTGTACGCAGGGCTTAGCATCGGAGAATCCTGAACGGTAAATTAAGTTGGCAGCATGGATTTAGTTTCATCAAACAAACTAAAACATTAAACATTTCACATTTCACATTTGCTTCATTAGTAGAAAATGGACTTCAAAAGTTGATATTCTTTATCTTACTTCTTCCATCCCATGAGCATTATCTTATATATTTGTCAAAAATATCATATATAATATTCTGGCAAAGACAAAATAAAGGGATAGTTTGGACCTAAATCTATTGTGCCGATCGTACTGGGAAAATAGGTAAATTTAACTGGGAATTTTCTTAAGAGTTGCAAATTTTCCCAGGGCAGGGAAATAAATTAGAATTTTGTAAAAATTTTCATTAAAATAAATGAGTAAACCTAAGACTTACAGATTTTATACCCATATAATTTAATAATGGTTTTGCAGAGACAATGAGCAAAAAAGCTTGGATGAGACCAAGCATGGCACCTATCAACAACGCCGATGAAGCTGATGAGATATGCCTTCGCTTATGGTGCACTTGGTCCATATTAGTCAACATCTTGTTCATAGTATCTGGTCAAGTACCAAAAAGAATGTCAACTAATAAACCATAAATATATATATATATATATATATTAACAGAAAAAGTGAATAAAAACTGATTTTTGATTTTAATCTTCAGATAATCTAGGGTCTAAATAGTGTTTGAAGAAGCAAATAAAAGGTTATTATAAGAAAAACAAAATATGATGCTCAAAACTCAGCCACTCAAAGAGTTAAGTGTGGGTTGTTAAATTAATCATACGAGGTTTTGGAAGCAACAAAACTTTCTCAATATTTGAAGATGATCCCTCTACCAACTCGATGTCATTGAGCGTTGAACTTGTAGAACTATCTTCTTCAGCTACAAATGAAGTCGTTACACTCACAAGTGGGAATATAGCAATCTTTGAAGCTTGATTGAAAATAGCTATAGCAACCCCAACAGCAGCAAGCTCCACAGGCCCTATATATTAAGACCTTTAAGTTTTCAATAGCCAAAACAGCATATAAATTACAAGTTAAACATAGTACTTACAATAACTAACCTAAATGGCCAATGAAGGCCGTGTCTATCAAAGAAGCAATCGGGTCTGCCATTAAGGCTAGTGCTGCAGGGACTGCAATCTGCGCTATTTCCGAATTCAACTCATCTTTGCTAAAAGCACCCCTACAGTATAGAAAAGTCCACCAAATTTCATCAAATTTTAAACTTCAGTTTCAGTTAGGGGGTGTTTGCTTATTTAGATAGCCTCTTAGATAAGCGAAGATAACTTATTTCACTATATGGATTGTGAATAAACTTATAAATATCGAGTCCACCAAGTAGTTAGCTTGAAGCAAGCAATCTTAAACTATTAAGTGAAAATATATCATTTCATCCTAACTAAGTAGATAAGCATAAACACCTTTCTCCATTCAAACGCTCAAAATTGCTTATTTACTTGCAAAAAACAACAAGCAATGCCAAACAACCGTAAGAGTATCATCACAAACAAACACTTAATGGTTCAGTATGGTTATGCTTTCGGTGACAAGTTTTCTCACTGTGGTCCTTGTGACTACACCGAGTACTCTAAAATGACCTTACAACCATTTAGTCAGTGGCTTACCTAAATCGATATGTTGGTAGAAACACACATCATATAAAATAACAAAATATTGTTCCAAGATTCAATACTTTATCATCAGATCAAGACAATAAAACCTTTAAAAAAACAAAATTAATCCAAAATTCACAAAACCCATATGAAAAGTTTCTAACTTTTTTATACAACACTATTTAATTACCTGGTATCCTGAAATAAGACCCACAAGGGAATTCTTTGGATTTTCCCCCTTAGATAAACAATACCATCTGTTACCATCATTTCAAATAAACACAAAATATTCAACACAAAAAAGGTGGCACAACAAACAACAGTATATAAAGATTCTTGTAAAAAATAATCTGCCTTAATTAAGAATCAATAATGAAAATGTTATGTTAATAAATAAACAAATAATAAAAGGAATAACGACTAGCCCAACATCACATAGAAAGAAGATATACATAAAACCCTCCCTTGGTTGATCACACCCCTGAATTAACCTTCTTATTTTTATTATTATTTTTGTTTAATATGGAATATAATTTTTTATTAATTTGTTTTTGTAGTGGTGACACGTCATCCTTATAAGTGTTTACTGTTTCTTCTTGTTTTTACTATTTGTTTTCATTGTCGTATCATCTTGGAAATCAAGATGATACAACTATGAAAGTTTAGCAAATCAAAGTTCAAGCAAGAGCAGCTTTGATTCACACGCCGTGCGTTTAGACGGCCAAAGAATGTTAAGCTTCAAAATAAATCATTTGAGAGCTGCGATACACTTTGAACGTTACTAATGTAGCAATAAATTCCCATCTCTTTAGGGTCCAAACCTAACAAGTTAATCACCAATAATCACTGCAAGAGCATTTCCCATCCTCAAATGTATGAAACCGATTATTATCTCTCACAATGATCACTCTTCCTGTGCATTTCGACATAAACTTTATCGCAGTGTGACAATCACCACAAATACGCAAGTTCTTCATAACTCTTATCGGCCTTTTGTCCTCAAATGTAATTAAAGCAAACGCAATAGCTAATCTTTCACTATGATATCTGATCGCCATATTTTTCTCTTCGCCACCCACTTCTCTTAAAACATGACTAGTATCAGCAACATAACCAGCTTTCTCCATCTCATCTTCCAAATCCTCCAGTTTTTTATAAATCTCATTGGATTTAGAATGGCGTCTGTCCCCTGCAGAAAATGTATGAACTCTACTACCCTCCTCAACCCAACTTAAACCTGTTTCCTTTTTTAACCCTATATCTCGTAACAACTTTCTAGCTCTAGCTGCATCTTCATATCTCCCAGAAGCAGCATAAGCGTTTGATAACAAAACATACAGACCCGGGCTCACGGGGCCTAACTCAAACACTTTGTCAGCAGCATAAGCTGCTAATTCTGTATCTCCATGAAGTCTACATCCGGTTAGTAACGCTCCCCATACACAATCTGTAGGTTGCATCGGCATTTCTTTTATAATCGAGAGTGCTTCTTGTAGTTTATTAGCTCGTCCCAATATGTCCACCATTGACGCATAATGTTGATCACCAGGTTCAATGCCATACTTCTTCATTAGGTCAAAATAATACTTACCTTTCTCGACTAGTCCTGAATGGCTACACGCATAGAGCATGCATAAAAACGTAATAAAATTTGGTTTCATGCTGCCACTTTCCATTTCTTGAAACAAATCAAATGCTTTATTTGTATGCCCATGCTGAGCACAAGCTATAAGCATTGCGTTCCACATACCTAAATTCCTATCACGTATCTCATCAAAAATCCGATAAGCCGCTTCAATCATACCACATTTTGAATACATTGAAACTAAAGAACTCCCAACAAAGCTAGACGAATCAAAACTCAACTTCCAACATAACCCATGTAACTGTTTCCCTAACCCAAGCAACGTCGTACTCCCACAAACACGAACAACGCTAGTAAACGTAAAATCATTAACTTCCACTTCCTCAAACAACGCTCGCTTGAAAAGAACCAACGCCTCTTCATTTTCACAAAACTGAACATACCCGTAAATCATCCCACTCCAAGAAACAACATTTCTTACCGGCATTTCATCAAACACCTTACGCGCATCCACAATCTCACCACATTTCGCATACATATCCACAACCGAACTAGCAACAAACACATCAAATCCATACCCAATTTTCAGCCCAAAACAATGCACAGCCCGACCCACATTACAACTCGAAAGTAACCCACAAGCTTTCGTTGCACTAGGGAATATATGATCATCGGGTCGAACCCCAAATTCGACCATTTTCTTGAAATATTGAAGGGCAAGTAATGGGAGTTCATTTTGGGCAAAAGAAGAGATGATTGAACTCCAAGTAGTTGATGTTTTGATATGGGTTTCTTCGAAAACAAGTTGGGAATGAATTGGGAGTTGGGTTTTGGAATACAAGTTGATTAAGTAGTGAGAAATGATTGGGATTGCTTGATACCCTGATTTTAGGATATGGGTATGAAGCTGTAAACCTGTACGGATGTTTCTTGATTTAGTTGCAGAAAGAAGAAGGTTGCATATGTTTCTTTGTTTTTGTTCTTGTTGGGTCGAGTCAAACATGTTTGAACAAATGTTTGCCGCCATTCAGATAGTTCTTTTGTTGCTATTTCCACCACAAAAGACAAAGGACTGTACAACACATACTGCATATCGTACAGGTGCTTTAAGCTTCAAAGGGGTGGAAATAGCTTTCAACATGGTGGAAATAGAGCGGCACCAAATACTTCGATCATCACAAATTTTTAATTCTTTTTGGTAATTTTGTGCGTGGTGGTTTGGCATCACCTCTTCGCTTGGACTTCGTCACTTGTTTTTTTCGGTTAAGTGAATAGTTCGTTTTCTTTGTCAGTTGTTTTCTGGTATGTAAAATAAATTGACAAAAAAAATAACCGTATCAAATCTTCTTCGACACACTCTTTCTTGTAAAAATAAAACAATATGATTTCATTCGACTATTGTCACACCACGGAATAAGTATCATTTATCAATTTCATTGTATAAATATAAATAAAAGTATAGATGTCATATCAAATTTGTAATTTAAAAAAGAAATTTAAAGTCAATTTTAAAGTTAAGAATGGTATATGATATCAATTTTAAACCCACGGTATCCAAAAGTAATAATTATAAATATAAATCAAAAAATAGAAAATATCAACAAACTGTAAACTTATAAAATCCAAAATAAGAAATGAACTTTTAAATTTAAAATAAAGAATAAAACTAAATCCAACTCAATACCTAAAACTGAAAGTCAAAATAAAACTAAAAATATAAAATTAATAATGAAACAAATATATTTGCGTCAAAATTAAAGCTTTGTCTAAAGTTAAAGACATTGGTTGATTTTATATATTAAGTAAGAAGAAGATGAAGATAATATAAGATATTTAAATAGTTAGAGGGGTCACAACGCCTTCGAAGTTGCTTCATGGTAGACGTGTGATGGCCCTGACCACGAGTATACATCATTAGGGTTGACTCGTGGTCAGCTCGTGGTGATGTCATTCATGGATGGGTATACAAGCAAGCAAGCAACGGGTTTAATTTGTAGTGATTGGCTTAAAAAAAACCCTCCAGCCAATGTACAGATAAAGGAGACGATGTCTGTGTGAAAGTTTGAGTTGTGGAAGAAGACATAATACATTATTATTATTTTTCATTTTAAAGGGGTCACAACACCCTCGTGGTTAAGGGGGCGCCTATGAGTGCTCTTAGAATATGAGTGTAAATGAGTCAAAATACCTTTCAAGATATTTAACCATTTAAGATATGAGTGTAAAATGTCGAGTTCATCTTGGATCCCATAAGGATAAATACTTCGGAATTAATAGAGAACATGTTTAGAAATTGATTATGATAATATTTATAGGTGTAAGCGAGCAAAGCTACTTCTGAGATATTCAAGTTCGATTCATTAAAATCTCGACTAGAGCCGAGTTTAAACGAGCTTGACCTGAGTTCGACAGTAGTTTAGAACTCGATTAATAAACAAACTCGGGTCCGAACTTCAAATACTAAACTCGATAAGGCTCGTGAGGCTAAACGAGTATTTTGTCTAAAACATGAAAACCTATATAATATGAATTATATACTAAATATTACTATCTATATTTATATTTATAATTTATAATTAATATGACTACAAAATTAATATTTTATACATTGTAATTGAAATTATTAAAAAGATATTATATATGAAATCAAAACATAATGGAAAATAAATTTTATTAATGTGCCTCCAAAACTACTCATGGCTGAGTTGGAACTTTGCTTTGAAAGTTTAGAATGAAGTATAATGCTTTCACCAATTAGAGAGCCATTAGGCCTTACCCAACCTTAACTTCTTTTTCACTGTCACATCAACGCCACATCATCTCTTTCTCATTTCATATTCCAGAAAATACCACTACCAACCATACCTTTTTCTCACATCTTTTCTCATATAATTTATTTTATATCTTTAAAAAATAAAACCTTTTTTCGTAATCATTGGCTAAAATGTAAGGTGGCCCACCCCCACCATTTTCTCCCATATTCTCACGAGAATACATCTCCCAGAACAAAAAACGCACGAGAAAATTTTATAGTCAACCGTGTTCTCAAGAACACACTCCAGAAAATGTTACGAACGAAGGCGTTGGGAAGGGTGTTATATATATGTATATATATAAGAGTTATCGACATGGATCCTTTCACTTAAGTGAACACAATTACATTCCCCTTCCAACTTCTCTCAAGTCTCATCACCTATCCTTTTTTCCCCTTTTCAACTTCTCAAATTTCACTTGACTTTAATTGTTTTAAGTGAACATACATAAGAGGGAAAAAAAGACATAGCAAGTACTTACTGATGTTGACAAGTCATGTGGGTTAATCACAAATTCATACATCTAATGAATTATGTAGAACCCGCATTCCCAATTATCATCTTATTGGTTGCACTAAAATTTATAAGCATTTAAATATATATGTTAAACAAATGCAATCATATAGATCAAATTTTCTGTATGCGTATAAACATGGTAAGAGAACATACATCAACGACAATTCAATCGAACCTATCTCCAATACACCTAAAATGAATATAATCAATAGTTTAGTGTTAAGCTACTTACATACAAATTAATAGTATATGATGAGCAGATAAAATAGATCTTATACATTGATCATTTTTGTGAGTTGATAGTTCAAGTGGGTCTTTCTATTTTTCTTATTTAAGGAATCCAAAATGAAAGTCAATCCTTTACCAGGTGTTAGTATAAATAATGACCAATGTTTTCTAGAAAAACATAAGTCTTTTTGAGTACACATAATGAACCTTATATATGTACTAGCATGGTACCCGCGCAATGCGGCGGCGGTGGCGGCGACAGCGGTGTGGTGATTGGTGGTGATGGCGGGGACTATTGGTAGCGGTGTCGAGTGGTGTAGGTTGATGTAAAATGTAATTTATGTAAAAGGTGATAGTGAAGATATTTTAGAAGATAAGGGTTTAGGGTGTAAATAAGAAGATAAAAGTTTAAGGTGTAAATTAGTTCATTAAAGGCAAATTGGATAATTTCTTATAACTCCTTCCAAAAAGGGGGTTCATTAAAGACAATTGGATCATTTCAGATATCTTTTTTTCAACATTTCTTAAAAATAAAAAGGGTTAGAATTTTTATAAAATAATATAGATATACATCGGCATGGGAAACAAATCTGTAGAAAGGAATCAAAAGGGTGGCCACCACACTCCCCACCTGCCCCAAGATATGGTAAGTGCACATGAATGATTTCACAACTTACATCACCTGTATCTCCTATCAGGATTTTTGTGGTTCCCACCACTTCAATCCCTATGCCCACCTAATTCAACCTTTCCACTTTTGTATTTTACCTTAAAAACTTGAATACTACTGTTCTAGTTAATTTTTATGTATAAATTTACATTTATAGAAACGGTAAAATGAATTTTACACACAATTCAACTAATTCAAGTTATTGTTTCCAAGCTACCAACAGAGTAAAGTGGAATTTAAAGCAATAAAAATTATTATTTGCTCCCCTTTGCTACCAACAGAGTAAAGTGGAATTTAAAGCAATACAAATTATTATTTGCTCCCCTTTCGGATAATACTCGTGTTCAAAGGTAAAAAAAATTATTTTAAAATAAATATAACTAATAAAGCTTTTATATGATAAAATGTCAGTTTTTGTTCATACATTTAACCCACGATTAACTTGAAAAATAATAATAAAGCTACTAATAATAATAATAATAATGTTAAAAAAATCCCCTCCAATGCAATGATAGGCTAGAGAGTTATAAAAGTCTTTCAATAACCCTTTCGCCCCAACAATAATAAATTTTCACATAACTTTTTATGTCAAGACATGTGATAGAGTTGGTTAAGGTTTTGGGTTTTGATACAAGTGACCAAGGTTCGAGTCTTGGCAACTACATTATTTGTTCTTTGACATAGGAAGTCCCCCAATGAAGGGGTTTGGGCCTGGTAACCCCTGGTTTGAATCTTGAAGGAGGCAAGAGTTTACCCCTATTAATTGTCGAGCCTTCGGGCGGATTAGTAGGGGGTTTCCCCCCCATCGGGTATTTGAAATAGGCATTTCCGATTCGAGGGAGCTCTCTAGCGCGGACCCGGTTTAGATAATGTATGCTAGACCTCCCGCTGTCAAACCGCGACACGAAGCACTGATAAAAAAATTCACCTTTAAAAATAAAAAAATAAAAAAATTAGACTTTAATAAATATTTTACTCATTAATATTATCTTAATCTAGATTCCTCTTGCCGCATGCGAGTCAGCTATGCACTGTCTAACAACTACTTTTTTGATAGGATTATAAACTCTTTCTTTTTTGTTTTTTGTAAACTTATAGTAAAGTAAAAGTTAGCTTTGATTAGTTTAAAAATTCAATAATATGTGGCAAATCAAATGAATATATTTTTTTCAATAATATATTCACTTCTCCTATATATATATATCATATATATATAAATATAAGGTTGTCCCATATCTAAGGTTAGGTATGGAACCTCTCACATATCAATTTTTTTAATATTTGTTGTATAATAAATAAATGACCTGGGCCCATCAATTTTATGGATTAAAAAATAAAAATGTGATAGTTTCATACCTAAACTTAGATATGGAACAAACCTTATATTCACCTCTCAACCTCTCATATATATATATATATAAGGTGAATATAAGGCTGGTATGGAACTCTCAAAATTTTGTTTTTTAATCCATAAATTTTATGGGGCCCAGGTCATTTATTTATTATATAACAAATATTAAAAAATTAGTATATGAGGGGTTCCATACCTAAGCTTAGGTATAGGACAGTTTTATATTCACTTTTACCTATATATATTTAAATAAACTAGAAATAAAACCCGCGCAATGCGCGGTGGTTGATGGTTAAAGTTAAAAGGTGATGATGTCCGGCAATCTGCTTCGCCGACCGCCGGCTCTAAATTGTCTAACACATGTATATAAAAGTTGTATTTGTTGTTATTGATAAAAGTATATATAAATAAAAATTGTTATGTAAATCAATATATATATATAATATAATATATAAAATATAACACAAACATTAAATACTAAGTTAAAAATGATAATATTTAAAAAAATTTAAATTTAAGACACTATGTAAATGTTTTATAAGATAGTATAGATATATAAATTGAAAGCAAAACATTTTTTGATCAAGTACATCAATCAATATTAGTAGTCATTTTACTTATTTTGAGGTCACAACACAATAGTTTCGAAGTAATATCAAACCAAAAAATTAAAAATAATATATTTTTTATTCAACCTCGTTTATTAAATTCACGATCATAATAAAGAGATACTATTAAAAAAACAAATGAAACAAATACGTGCACACTACTCCTCATTTCCTAGTATATACATTAAACACCTCACCACCTTATTTCTTTTCTTTTTCTCCTTTACCAAAAAAGAACTGGGGTGTAGAACTGTAGATAATACCAAACGGTAACATAGCTAACGTTTATCCATTTCCGTTAACGTTTACGATATTTAGTAATCGCCGTTAAATCCTCTTCAAATAACCATGCATCCAGTCGAAAACCCATAAGGAGATAACGGCGGCACCTCGAATATACCTTTTCCGTTATCATCCCCGTCACCAAAATCCCAAACAGCTTTCCAACTTGACGGCGTTAACGGCCCAACTCCGTTTTCCACAATCTCCATTTCGGTTTTCATTTCTTTTTTTACTCTCTCCTCCACGTCATCAATTTTCGCCATCCTTTTCCTTGTGTTACTTTTAACCACCATAGGCATTTCTTTTGCGTTATTTATATTATTGACTTCTAGCGGGAAATTTAATATAGCTTTACTTCCGCGTAGCCTAAAGGCGGCCCTATCATACGCTTTCGCGGCATCAATCGCGGTGTCAAAAGTCCCTAGCCAAACCCTTGTTCCTTTTTTATTCGGGTCCCTTATTTCCGCGGCAAACTTGCCCCACGGACGTTGCCTCACTCCTCTATAATGTCTTTTTTCATCTACAGAAACCGTTTTCGCCACGGGTGTTTCCACTCGGGGCGGAAACGGTATCGTTATGTTCAACGAGGGCTTTCGCTCGTTGAAACTGGTTTGTTTGGGTGGCATGACATTGAATTCAAAGATTTCGTCAGACACATAGGATGAAGAAGAACAAGGAGACGAATTATTATTAGGTGAAATAGCGAAATCGGAATATGTTTCAAGGAAAGAAAGATCATCTATGAGAAGGTGTTGTCGGATAAGGTCTAGTGCTGATGATTCATCAGGTGATGACGCCATTAGTAGTTTATTTTTTATGAGCTCGATCAAGTTGTATATACGTACAGATGTATTAGAAATTTAGAATAGAAGGAAATGAATTTGTTTGTTTGAGTGGAAATAAGGAGTGTGGGAAGTGGTATATATATAATGGAAAGAATAGAATGGATAGAATTTTTTAGTAGTAAAGAAATGATAATAGATAGGGACGGACTAATTAAGGATGGTTCCACGAGCCAGAGAGGAAGCATCAGTAAGTTTGTGACCCATGACCAAAACTTCAAACATTGATTAGAGTATTTTTTATTCTAGTTGGTAAAGTTCTTTTTTTTTCTTACATATATGGTCCCTGAATCTTACTATTTTCAGTCATATTCTTTTTTAGACTGGAATTAATGAATGAACGTATCTAGAGACTACACAGTACCTTTTTAGTAATTATGACCATGTATAATCTCAAGGTTGTAGTATATTTATTATTACTTTTTAATGGCCAACTAATATAATGTTGAATACTCTTTACGTAACGTTTCAATGGTTAAAAATACGTACCAACTGGTCTAACCCAGACAAACGGAGCCCCTAGTCCACTTAATTCTACGTTCCGGGGAAAACCCACTAACCCGTCCGCCCGTAGGCACGACAACGAATTAATGATAAACCCGGTGCACCATTGGATTTGAACCTGGATCTCCCAAGCCAAGCCTTCATTGGATGACTCCTATATCAATCCCTTTATAAAGAAATTGGCCAAGGTTGTAGTAACTAATTTGAAGTTTTTATCGTATGGTCAAGTTTTGTATTTTTAAAGTCTCAAGTTTGCATTGGTTTTGTGATGTTTCCATCTTACAGCTTATAGAATGGGGAATTATATGTGTGTTTTAGAAGTTAGATCATGTATATATTGTAACATGTATATATTGTAACGAGATAGTATGTATTCATGGTGCTTATGGTCAGTGGCGAAACCAGGATTATATTTATCGGGTGACCGAACGGTTTACAAGATACTAACAAGTGTATAAAATGGACCAGTAACTTTAAGTTGAGTTGAGGTGAGCATATGATATTCTAAGTATGTGTTTTGCTGGATGACCAATTAACTTTGAACTACACTAATACATAAAATAGTACTTAAAATATAAAGTTTTATAGACATTATGAGGTCGTCACGACCATATTTGACTTCCATGTGGACCATGAAGCTCCGCCACTGCTTATGGTAATATAATGAGTCTAACACCATAAAAGTTTGTTAAGACATGCAGGATATTCAACACCATAAAAGTGTCATATATGTTAAGATACCATAAAGCACTCAAAAATTTGAAGTGGCCCTCACTTTTCAATCTGGTAAGAGTACAAGTGCTCTTAGACAAATCATGTTAAAACTTTCCCACGTTTATACATCAAATATCTTATCATATAAATATCATTTTGTATGACAATCTTAATGTAAAATGATCATTTATGAATTAATGATAATATGGTTTTATTATTGCTTCTCCAAAAGTATATGTATTTGTATATGTATGAGTTATAGTCTAAATGAAAAAGTTCCTTCAGAAGTCCCATGTCGGGTCATATTTTTTGGTAACCATCCATCTGCTCATTTGTGAATTCGATCATCGAAAAAGATAAAGAGATTGTTATGCATAAGAAGAAAAGTTGAGGACTAAATCTGTAACAAGAAATATAGTTGGGGATACAATAAGAGCATTTGCGGGGAGTCCCGTTAAAAGGGATTACGGCTTGTATTGTCCTCTTTTTCCATTTTATGTACTTTTTTCTACCTTCATCGTTCCTTCCAGATGCCCCCTTTCTTTTAAAAACTTAAAAAAACTGTTTTAAGTTTTAACCTATATTTAAAGGAAAAATATTATATGCTGTTAACATTACGGTGCTGCACTCACATTAATTTTCACACATGATAAAAAGTCCCCCCTGATTTTAATGTTTGTGAAGGCAACATCACATAACTATATAACATTATATAAGTTATCCCCATAAAAAAACTATAAATGTTGATGGGGAAAAACAATATTAAACAAATATAGTCGTCACAGTCATAAAAATTCAAATATCTACACAATTAGTTACATATGTACTTATTTCTAAAATAGATAAATTATACTCGTAACATGATACGTAAAAATGGTTTGGTTGTTGCATGTATGCTTCCCGTCGTCCATATTTTTTTTTGAACGACACATACATGTTTTAACTTAATTAAGAAAATTTAAACAAAGAAATTTGATGTATAAATATACAACTATATATTTAGTAGTCGTTGGTGACAATACAAACGAATGTCAAAGTTTCATACAATTTATTAAGAAATAATTATTACCTAGATAACAAATAACATTTTGGATAAAAATACTTAAAAGGTTTAAGGGCAACAATTTATTCTTTGAAATCCATCCAATAATCCTTACATATATATATATATATATATATATATATGGAAAAGTGATATATATATATATATGGAAAAGTGAAGGTGTGGTTGTCATGTACCCAAGCTAGGTATAGAACTCCCTCACATACCAATTTTTTATTAATATTTGTTGTATAATAAATAAATGACCTGGGCCTCATGAATTTTATGGATTAAAAAACTAAGATGTGAGAGGGTTCTATACCTAAGCTAGGTACATGACAACATCATACTCTCCATCCTCATATATATATATATATATATATAGTGAAGTGATATATATGTTTTGGTAGATAGATTGCTTTTTATATATGATTAAACTTAATTACATTGTGATAAATCATGTAAGTTTAAAAATTCTCATAGCGAATATTCTCCTTATTTCTATAGCCTAAACTCATGCATATATACATACATACACGTATTGAGACACACAAACAAGTGCGAAATACTAAACGAATTACAAAAATAAACCAAATTATTATGAGGGGCAGTGCAATATTAATGTCCAAAACCATGCATGTGCCCCCCAACTAACATTTTATTATTATTATGAAGTATAACGACAATGGGTCAGATATACGATGGCTACTTTTATTCTTCTCGATTTTATCCTGTTATATATATATATATATATTCATTAATTAAAACAAAGATAATTAATTAAACAATTAGAAACAAACAACCAATCAACTATATAAATATACATTCAAACAAACAAACATATATAGAATTTGTTCGGTAAGTTTCAAACGTGTAACAATCTAGTTAAAAGTGCATGTTAGTAAATTTAACTACTAGTGATCACTAGCTTCATGCAAAATATAAATAACCGTGTGTCCGTCAGTCCGTGTGTTAATAACATTTTCTAGTTAAAAGTGTGATGTAACAACACGGTTTCATTTGATTTGATTTTCGTGTCCGTATGAATTCAGGTTTATTTTATTTTATAATTAAACCGCTTATGACTGTTAATTTTTTTGTTAATCCATTTTTTAACCGGTCGAGGCCATCTGATCATATGTGAATGAAGATTGTGACTAGAAAAAGTGTGAAATCGAGCTTTAATATCACGACGTCGAATTGAATTAACGGATCTAATAAATTTGGCTTGATTATAAAGAAAAAAAAATGAAGAAAGAAGCTGAATTCATACGGCAGGAAAATCAAATGAAACCGTGTTGTTACATCACACTTTTAATATGACGAACTTTTACTCTTTTAGTATCAATCAATGATATTGTTCAACCATATGCACCTTTTGATTTAATAAGGCAATCTAGCTTAATTTCTCATCACAAGATAAAAAGGGGCCGGCCGTGTACGTGCTTTTCAAACCAATTTATATTTACTTTTCTAGCTAGATATATATATATATAGGACAAAACAACATAAATAAATGATAATTGATTGATTAAACATAAGAAAAATACTATTACGAGTATTAGATTATAGTACACTTTTTTGCAACATTTCCTGGTTTTTGATAACACTTTTCCTAATAATTTTTACCGGGTTTGGATTAAGACAAGAAGAGAAAAAGAAAAAGAAACTATAGCATTATTAGCATATGTTTATTTTTGTGTTCCTTTTTTTTTTCTCTTTATCATTGGCTTTATTATGTTATAGGTAGCGGGGATAAAAGCATAGACATATTTTTGACAAATTATTCATGTTGCCTAGATAGAATTAGATATTTTCATGTAATATATAACCATCATTAATGTGACCTAGTGATTAAGCATGTTGTTGTTTTTACAAGAGGTTTTATATTTGAACTTTTTTAGTTAAACATCTTAAATGTGGTTAGGAAAAGAGTTCGGGAACGTCAATTTCATTTCCCATTTAGGCTGTATACTATGTGTTAAAGGCTTGTCATTCCTCAATAACCTAAATAGAAAAACACCATCCGCATACCCGTTTACTCCATATAAGATATGAGCTTGTAATCAATAGTATTATTTCGTCTGAGTTAACTTCCTTTGTCTTGTATAAGACTTGAGTAAATTGCTTTTCGTCTCCAGTTTACCTTTGTCTCACTAATATTACAAGATGACGTATATATGATGAGTTTAATCAAGGTTGTTATCGAGATCATAAAACCAATCGAGAATGAAGATTTGGCCATGTTTTTTTTTTTTGCTATCGTCACTTTTGGATTTCCAAACAAATAAAAGCGGCCCATTTATCAGACAAAATAAGGCCGTTTATGTTAAACAACTTTACAAGTGAAGTCGTGAAGTTCACATAAATGTAAATACAAAAATAAATTATATGTTTCAAATTATTAGGAAAGCATAGAGGGCCCAGTGCCCCACTAAGACATAGCTACATCCACCCCTGCTTGACCGTCTCTGAACCTTTTCATGGCCACCTCCAAGATTGTACCTAGCGGGATTCGAACGTGAGATCTCTTGTAAAAATTTCAGGATGTTAACCACTAGACCATCTTGAAGGTGGTAGTCAGTCATATTAGTTGAATCATCCTTTGAAATACTTGAAGATTGATATGATCCTAATGAGAGAGAATCATTGTCACAAGAGGACACACCCAAGTGATGAGTGATTTAGGACCCAAACCAACAATGCAATGAACTTACTATTAAACTATCGAATACCAACTTTACAAGAAAGTGTATTAGTCCTTAGACCATCCGGAGTGGGGGGCGTTTTTTGCACTTTTTTCCTCCGGAACGCCCCGGAACGCCCCTGTACACCAGCCCTAGGGGCGTTTTGTTGCCTAAAAAATTGTGCCACTTTCATTTTAGAACAGGCGTTTTGTTGTTTGATAGACACACACAATTAAAATACTAATAAAAATATGAGATCTGAAAACAAAAAAAAATAATATAAAAGTAAAGGAGGGGCGTTGGGGCTTTCCCCCACTCCTGATGGCCTTAATGGCCAATCTCTATAGAAGGTGCAATAAATAATGCATACATAAGTGTATGGTTAATGGTTTATTAACAACTAGATTATTTCCCGCGTAATACGCGGGATAAACATATTAAGTTTTCATAATAACGTAATTGTTATTTTTTTCTAATAATTATAATATACATAAAATGCAATAAAAATTATTCATAACTTAAGTTTTTGTTAATGAATTCATTTATTAATACAATTTTGTAATTTATTGGAAGATTGTTTTATTTATAAAAGGATACATGTATCACGTTATTATTTATATTATTAAACTCCTCCGCGAAGCTGCGACGAATCAAACAACACTAAAAAAACCGCTGCATTCCGCGGGTTGTATACTAGTATATTGGTAGATTAGTAGATACATATAGAAAAGACAAAATACAAAATGATATATGAATCGATCAATCCCTTGTACATTTTGAAAGTTGATTTTTAATAACGGCTAATTGTAGCCTCCTTTAATCGACACGTAATTGTAGTTTGTTCGACACGTAGTGAAATATTGAAGCTACAAATGTTTTTTTAATCTATATTAATAAATAAATTATATATTTTAGATACCATTTATTTATAATTTATAAAAAGAATCAAAAAATGATTTTAAAAAAGATGATATAAAATTTAAGAACTATTTTCTATAATTATATCATTAAAATATTTACTTTTTATAATTATAAAATGTAGGAATTATTTTCCATAATTAATGACAATATTTGAATTTATTAAATTAAAATTAAATTTTAATTTATAACATCAGCAAGAATCAATCTTTTAATTTAAACCATAGATCCATTAAGGAAAAATTAATCGAACGGCTATAATTTGACATGATGATGTCATAAAGTTTCTCTTTTATTATATACTAGATTTAATACCCGTGCATGATGCACGGTTTGACTTAAACTTGATATAATTTATAATATTTTGTTATATACGTTCATTAAACTTTAAATTCTTGTGTTGCTTTCTGATTTATTGGTTTAGTGTACACAAAATATTGTTTGGCTAAATTTATTTTGTAAGGTCAACACAAATTACATGTTTCTAAATAGGAGTTACATGAACCTCATAATTAGGAATAACTGGACATTGAACCCATTTTATAAGTTAGGAGTTGCTAGTGTATTTGTCAAAAATAAAAATAAAAAAATTGATGGGGACGGACATACTATGTATATCATAAGTATACATGAAATCTGTTAATATTTTAATAAAGTTTGTAATTCAATAATATTGATTTTGTTTTGTTGTATAAATGTTAGAATCTATAATTCAATAATATTATTGCTTTGTTATGTTAAAAAAAATTGGTGAGATAAATTTGGCTGGATCATTAGTTGAAAAGCATGATTACAAATATGTTGAAACATATGCTATTCTAATAAGTAAGAGACTGAAATTTATAATAAAAATTCATTATTGTTTTAATAAGAATATGATTATACAAAGTTTAAGTCATAATTGAAACATAAAAAATAGGTATATAATAATATATGTATATGATAACGAATTAGAATAAAAACTTACCAGATCTTCAAAATTGTAAGAATTGTTTTAATGGCGTGTTACGGTTAAAGCACACCAAACTCTTATTCAACGATTAATAATAATAATTTAACCCAATATATAGGTTTTATAATTTTAGTTGTTCCGTATGTAAGTTAGTTAAAAAAAATGGATATATATTAAATAAATATTTAAATATTATATAACAATCTTAAAATAATGGCGGTTGAAATATATATCTTAAAATAATGGTGGCGTATATAATTATCTTTTACCTTCATAGTTTAGATGATGTTAAAGTCTATTTAATATATTTTAAATATGTACTTGATTAAAATAATTGTAAAGGATAAGTTATAACTTATAAATAAACGACAAATCTATTGTTGTAATAAGAATATGATTATACAAAGTTTAAGTCATAATTGAAACATAAAAAATAGGTTTATATTAATATATGTATATGATAACGAATTAAAATAAAAACATACCAGATCTTCAAAATTGTAAGAATTGTTTTAATGGCGTGTTACGGTTAAAGCACACCAAACTCTTATTCATCGATTAATAATAATAATTTAACCCAATATATAGGTTTTATAGTTTTAGTTGTTTCGTATGTAAGTTAGTTAAAAAAAATGGATATATATTAAACAAATCTTTAAAATATTATATAACAATCTTAAGATAATGGCGGTTGAAATATATATCTTAAACTAATGGTGGCGTATATAATTATCTTTTACCTTCATAGTTTAGATGATGTTAAAGTCTATTTAATATATTTTAAATAT
>JAOXNX010000032.1:12900896-12911513 GCA_028566075.1 Solidago caesia
GACCCGACTCTAGACCCGGCATATTGGACACAACAAACTCCTATGGAGCAGCGACTTGCGAATTTATATGAGGTTAAACACAGAGAAACACACAATATGTTAACGGCGGATTTGGTTGACCATTTATGGCACACGGCACAACATAATCAACAAAACGTCGTTCAGCCCGATGACTTCAATAACTACGTTAGTGATGACGAGTAGTATGTTTTTATTAGTTTTGTTTTAATTTAATGTAATGGATTTTTTTTTTTTATTTATTTAATGTAATGGATTTATGTTTTTTTTTATTTTATGTAATGAATTTATGTTTTAATTTTAATGTAATGTATCAAATTTATGTATTTTTATTTACATATATAATGTATTAATATTATATATAATGTGTTTTATATATATAAAAGGAAAAAAAAAAACAAAATACAAGTACATGACAAATGTCACAAGAAGCCCCTCCTACCAAGATGCCTTATACCCACTTTTTTGAGGGGCTTCTTCCCATATGACATGACGCCACATGGCGCAAGAAGCCCCCCTCACAAGATGCCTTATACCCACTGGTCTAATGGGCTTATGCATTATTTTACTATTTGGGTCAATAACCTCTCTTAGTCTCTTTTATAATTCAATCATTTAACTGTTAGTGAATTGATTACTTGTACTTTTCCTCCTAGAACTTATATATATACTTGATTATTAAAAGAATGAAATACAAGAGTAGTTATACTATCGTCTTGTTTTATTGTGTAATTCTAGAAGTCTTGTTTAACGAGACAAAAATAAATAATAATGAAAAAAAAAGTTATCAAGTGTTTCACATAATATCCTAATACTAGCTGATTAATTTATTCGGTCATAAATTTAAAATTTTAGTATCTAAAAATTGTTTTCATAACTTTTTTTTATAGCTTTTTAATGACCAAATGAGTCTTTAACACATATAAAATGAATTCATTGTTGACTCGACCTAACCCATTTCTTCCACCTGTCTAGCATGTTTATCATGTCACGTAAGTTGGACACATGTTGTTTTGAATTCTAGATCCGCTACTAGTTTCACAACTCCTTTTTTCCCGCTATTAACAACTTGTCTAACTGATGTTATGTCGGTGTATTTATACAATTTGGCCGTTACAATTTTTTTTTGCCCCCCTTAAATCAAAATCCTACATCCGCCTCTGAACACATGGGGAGCAAACCCTTTAGGGTATTGCCAGGAGTCGAACCAGCGTGGGCGCTCTCGCGTGGAGAGAGTTAGTCATTTATCCGCTGCTGCCTTACAAAAAAAAATAGATAACTTTAAAACTTTTACTCATTAATTTTCAGAAACGAAACTACATTCAATGTATAGGGATAGCCCGGGTTTAGTGTAATTTTTTTTATAAAAATGTTGTGTTATTTATTGGTGCTACCGGTCAAAAACAATAATATGGGATACCGGACAATATTGTTAATTATAAATTTTTGAAAGATTTACCTATTAACGAAATTTATAAAGTCGTACTTGTGGAACCAAATGGGATATGGAAATTGCCAACAATACCAAAAACTCTTAAAAACCGTTGAAAATTGTAGCAATATATATTGTTACTCTGTACAAATACATGATTAGTGTTAAAAAAAAATAGTTACAGGTCATTATGAGCATAAGTTCGGCCAATAGTTATTATAGTAGGGATGGCAAGATTACCGAAATATCGAAACCGAACTGGTACCGTACCGGTACCGATTTTCGGTACCGATGGGGATTCGGTATCGGTATCGGTTTTTAGTTTGGGTCATTTTCGGTTTCGGTATCAATCGGTTCGGTACCGGTTCGGTACGAGGAAACCGAATTGTAATACCGAAAACATGGAGGGTTTGTTTTATTTTTAATATGAATGGACCTGCCACCAATGCGTGGAAGAGTGACAGTAAGGAATGAATGCTGATCTTTCATGCTACTACTATTTATGGTGCCATAAGAATTGAATCACGCAAACAAATCTGATAGAGTTCCATTGGTTTTATGAGATCGTATTATTACTACTATTTATGCTACTACTATGAATGGATGCTGATCTTTCATTGCTACTACTATTTATGTTGGATCATGATGTTAATACATATATCCTAATAATCATATTATTAGAACAATTACGCGTCAAACCCGAAATGTTCATGAAAATTCGGTACTAATCGGGACAAAACCGAAAAACCGGTACCGAACCGGTACCATATCCATATAATCGGTACGGTATTCGGTTCTCACTTTGGGTTGTTTTCGGTATCGGTACCAATCGGTTCGGTACGGTACGGTACCGAAAACCATCCCTATATTATAGTATGTTTTAAGGTTTAAAGTAGCTATATGAACTTAAAAAACATGTATCACTATATATGTAAACAGAGCAAAGGGTATAGTTCTTTAGTGTGGGTTGGACGGTTGGTGTCAATGTGGTCTTTAACTTGGGGTCTTAGCACTCTGATGCTCCACAATCCGTTAGACTATTCACATCAGTGAATCAACCCAACTCAATCTTTAATTAAAAATTAATTTCTCTCTTCCATTTATATAACCAAACCACTTATTTTCACTCACGTTCAGTTAAATACATAACATAAAACTAAAATCGATTACAGCCCATATTTTTCGTGGATTTGTTGTTTCAACTATTCCGCTAGTTCTCTCTCGGCTCCATGAAGATGATTGTATTCGGTGGCCAAAACTTTTAAATCAGCCCGCATTTCTTTATTTTTTTCAGCTTAAGCTTTTCTCTACCTATCTCCACACTTTTCTTGTCAATGTCCATCAACCCCTCCAACTTATCAGAGAGCTTCTCAAACGTCTCTGTATACTTGGCCTTGCCGGACGAACCCGCGTACGCGGCTTTTTTTAGCCGAGTCTCTACTAACTAGACGTTGATGGATATACATTTCTCCCTCGTCCTCCGTTGTGTTGAGGTCGATGTTGAAATGAGCATCCGACCCTTGGCTTTGTGGATCCGCTGACGATGTCGTTTTTGACCTTTTAGAACTCGGTTCACCACGAGTGCTTTTTGCATCGAAGTCAACCACTTGAGCAAACTTCAAACTTCTCCTTAAGTACTTTCACTCCGCTAAATATTGAAAGGCTAGCTTTGTTGTTACTTGATGTTCTTTCAAAGCACGGGCTTGGATTGTCGCGTCGTTTGCACCACTAGGATGTTGGTTTGCGGTGTTCAAACGGGTGTATATTTGGTTGAAGGCTTGAATACTAGATCACATTTTCCTCGATTTCGAACTCACCCCGTCGTGATCCCGGTAACCCCTCGGTTTGTTGACGAGACAGAGAAAGATTGTAGTAATTCTCTTCCAATACGTATTTTCACGTTGGTAATTCCCTACAAAAAATAAATAAGAACCGATTTTTTTTTTTTATTTTTAAAGTTGAAACTTATAAATAAAAAAACGAAAAATATAAATAAAAAACATACCGGACATCGGGTCTTCGGTTACCTCAATCCAAACACTAGCTAAAGCCATTTGTTCATCGTTTGACCAAGCAATTTGTTTGGTTTTCGCTCGCGGCTCATCGACACCTTTCTTTCTATGAATACGCCACCTTCTTTGTTGTGATGGACCGGAACCGGCCTCACCCTCCTCTTGCGCTTGCGTTTCTTGTACCACCTCGACATCCGGTGAGTATGGTGTAGCCGATGGGGTGTCGACAAGCCTTTGATGATCTAAAAATATAAAAAAGTAATTAGTGATAAGAGTTAACGACATAAATCATCCATGTGGTTTACCCAAAAAATCATGTTTCATCCCTGAGTTTCAAAATAGTCACTGACAGTCCTTTATAGGAGGATAAGGTTCATGTTTGGTCCTTTCCACCCCTTTAAAGGACCACAAGGATCGTCCTATGGATCAAACCACAAGGATCAAACCAGAAGACACTTCCACCCCTTTAAAGGACCACAAGGATCGTCCTGTGGATCAAACCACAAGGATCAAACCAGAAGGCACGTGACTTTGGTAACGGACCAAACATGAACCTTATCTTCCTATAAAGGACTGCCAGTGACTATTTTGAAACTCAGGGATGAAACATGATTTTTTGCGTAAACCACAGAGACGATTTATGTCGTTAACTCTAGTGATAATAATAAACCTTTTGGTTTATGTGATGTATAAAAATAAATAAAGTAAACACATACCAAACATTTGGCCCCGTGTGTTTTGAGTCGCTGAAAAACCCATACATATCTTGTTGCGGTGTATTTCACGAAACGAAACCTCCCGGCATCGGTGATTGAACTTGTATTTGGTTAATGTAACTAAAGATATTCGGATTTTGGTGAACGTTAGGATCGTTCATCATGTCGGGTTGGTTGGGGTTGTTTGGACGTGGGTAACGAGTGTTTTGGTTGAAAGGGTTGTAGTTGGGATACATTTATAAAAAAAAAGATAAGAGAAAATGTATAAGATATAGAGAGAAAGGTGTGAAAAAATGTATAAAAGTGAGGTGATATATAATGTTTAAAAATAAAAAAAGGATTTTTTAAAACTCAAACTAGCAGTTGAAACGTCTATTTTTTTACAAAATCAACAAACAATGCGCGACGGACCAAGTTGGACACCCCTTCTTTTTTTAACCAAAGTCGCTCCTTTGGGTGGTGTGGAGGGCGGCTTGGGGTGACTTCGGAGGTAAAGACGCCTCACTTCAATTAGTCTAAGAGATTGTGGCTTTGGGTTGCAGGCTTTTGCTTTTTATTATTTTTTTAATGCACGACCTCAAGAAAAGATCACCAATGTGGGTTGTCTTAGGCATCGGTTTTTTTTCCCCACACATATTGTAATTAAGTAGGTACAAGTTGTTTGAGGCTAATGATAACAAGAATTAAGAAAAAATGATCTGATATAACATCCATAATTGTTTTGAGATGTGTTTATAACACGCACTTGTTTTTCACATCTGGCCAATAAATATAGTTGGTCCAATTTTATTGCAGGAGCACAAGTATTCCTCCTATAAAATTCGACATTGTTGGCAAGATATTTATACTCAGCGTGCTTATGTAAGTTACTTTCACTTGATTTGTAGTTTCACCCACTGTTGAATATTAATAATAATTAATTTATGCATAATTTTGTTTTATTTCAAAATCCTTAATATTAATGATATAAATGTGACTAACATATATAACCTAAAAAATGCAATTGATTTATTTTCTAATCATCTTCTTACTTTTTATTCTCATTGTTCGTATACTAGGAATATACTCGCGCGATGCGCGGTAATGAATAATTTTTCAAAAATTTTAAGTTATAGTGTATATGAAATTCGTAAACTTCATTCAGTATATGCATCAAAAGGTGATGGTGGCCGGCCGTCGGTTTCGCCGACTGCCGGTTCTAGACTGCATAACACATAGGTATATAAAAAAAATGTGTTTGTTATTATTGTTTGAATAGTTAAAATTGATTATGTAAATTAATATAAAAATAATATATAATCAATTAATATATAAATAATACAAATATTAAATGATATGATATATAAGGAAATGTTTAAAATTTTTGAAAATTAAGACATCCTCCAAATGATTTATAATGTAGTATAGATAGTATAGATAATGATGTGTCTCAATAAACTTGAAAATTAGAGTACTCACAGTGTGTCATTCATCATTCATCAATAACTAGTCTCAGTTAGCGCTAGTCCCTCTCAATTAGTCACCAAAGGATTAGTGGGTGGTTCCTCTCAATTAGTAATAAAAAAATCAACTTCGCAGCAAAATACCACTGTAGTTCCTCTCTTACAAAACCATTACGAACACCGCTATATAAAGTTGACGATTTATATATATATATATATATATATATATATATATGGGTTACTATACAAAGGCTGTTAAAATGCGAAATACTAATATACAACTTAACTATTACTGACATACATCTTAGTAACTAAGATGTATATGAAAGGTTTAAAACTATCAAATTTTAATTTTTTTAACATATTTCAATTCCTTTAAATATATTCTACGAACCAAACAATCTTTTAGGAGAATTTTTTAGTCTTTTTATTTAGTTTTATTTTTAAAGCTAACTATTAAATTGGAAAAAAAAAAAATACTCCCTATGCTTTTATATGAATCGTCCACAAACATAAAACATTTATTTTAAGATATCTGTAGTTAATGAAGCTTTATGAGAAAATGTCAATTTTATTTTTGCATAGAATAGGTTAAATAGAGTAATAAATGTATTTGTATGGAATTTGAACAAACAAAAATATTAAATTTGACAATAAAAGTGGAACGGAAGGAGTAAGAACGCTTGCCAATAACTTTATGTGTAGGAAGAGATGAATTACGCACAAATTGTAAGAGGACATAACATTTCTTTTTTCATTGTAACTTGTAAAATTTCTTCGCCTATAATCACATGACAAAAAAGTTTAATTTGAATATATTTTGTTGACTTTTTACTAATTTGGTTCTATTATATATGTATATTCACATTGATTTACCTCATCTATAATTACATATACTTGTATTTTTCAAAAATCGAACCAATAAAAAAAAAAAAAAACACTTGTAATCACGTGTGAATAAACATATTTAGAAATTTAGTTAGCATGGATAAACGTTCATCACGTACATGTGAGTAAACATAAAGTTTTAATTAAATATTAATTGATTAACATGAATCAATAATTAATTTTATGTGAATTTCCAATCTCAAATGAAAAGATTCATTTGAATTGTGTAATTTATATCTCATCATAATATTGACAGGTACTTGTCACAGATATTTGGATACATCGGTCTTAATTATACTTCTCCAACTCTATCATCGATTATGGGCAACCTTTCCCCTGCTTTTACTTTCATTCTTGCATTTCTCTTTAGGTAATTAATCTTCCTACACATTGTTTTTTTCCACTATTTATAAGCTAAGTTGTTATATAAGAATGATTATGACACTTCATTGATCATTTGCCTTTTTTAGGATGGAAAAAGTACATTTGCGAAGCTATACTAGTCAAGTCAAAATAATAGGAACCATAGTGTCAATATCAGGAGCGATTATTGCAACCGGTTATAGTGGTCCATCGTCGACGTTATCAGACTCATCACTGAGCTTGGACTGGATTCTTGGAGGACTTTTACTTGCATTTCAATATTTTCTACTTGCCTTCACTCTGGTTGCTCAGGTACCAAATATAATGTGCATATATATATACCATTGATCATTCACAAATTGAGTCCTTAGAAAATGTTTAAAGTGTTTGTAGGCGAAAATATTGCAAGTTTATTCAGTGGACCTCATGGTAATATTCGTGTTCGGTCTGAGTGGATTATTTGTAGCTGGAATTGGAGGGTTAGTCTTAATTGGCAAGAGATATGGATGCTTGGAAGTTGGAACCTAATCTTGTTCTGGCCACTATACTATACATGGTAACAAGCAAGCACCTCATCTTCATAATATTATAATTCTATCAGTATGATATAGTTATATCTGATTAATTGTTAAGGTATTCAAGGAATATAATTCATGTTGATTTTCAAATCCTGATCGTACTTGTTATTAATGTATATATTTATCATTATTTATCTGGTTTTTATTTGAGTCACATTAATTCACTTGGGCAATCAATACCCATGTGAATATATAATTCAAATAAAGACTAGCTAGGAACATTGTTCTTAGTCTTACATTGGAGTATGCATGCACTGCACAGGGGTTTTCTTCTGGATTTTTCAATGTGGTGATACAAATTTGGATCTTGCGCGTTAAAGGGCCTGTCTATGTAGCCATGTTTAAGCCGTTAACTATTGTGATAGCGCTCATTATGGGTGTCATGTTTCTCGGTGACACACTGCATATTGGAAGGTACGTGATCATTGTCTATATCAATCTCTCGCTTTCATTATCTCTATTTCATACAATTAAGTATACAACGCATGTTTTACGTACGTTTTCTTGTGTTAATGTTCTTCTCTGATACCTCGGAACAGCGTTCTCATTAATTGGAAAAATGTTATAAAGATGGGTCAAATATACAAATTATAATGTTTTGTGAAGTACATTTTATATATTATGAGTATATCTTATAACAATTACCTTCGATCAACAGTCTTGAATGTATGTATGTATGTATAACAAATTAAGTTATACATATAACACTTCAAATTGAAGGATTCTATATGGCCACCAATTAATGAATTTTTTTTTTTAATTGGTTAAATTGTATGGTGCAGTGTATTAGGAGGAAGCATAATAACAATAGGATTTTATGGGGTGGTCTGGGGTAAAGCCAAAGAGGCAGAAGATGCACCACCGAATCAGACCACTGCTCCTTTGCTCGAACCACATGATGTTCTGGAACAAGGTTCAATTCATTAATTTCCTGACCCACTGATATGGTCACTGATTATACTACATTTTCTTCATATGATCGAGAATGTTCCCATATTTAATTATAACAGCGAAAATAGAGATGTTATAATTTTATTTTATATTTTCTCAATAACACTTATTCTTGTACTGTTTTAGAAAATTGCTTATATGATTTGTACATATATGTTGTAAGTTGTAACAACTTCGTTTTGTAAACGTAAATGTTGAAAGTTGTTCAAGTTAAAGTTCATCGAATTTTACACTTATGTGTTGTTCGGTTGTTCAATAATACGAGGATGTCAATGGTCGAAAAATAGTACAGAAATCATCCCCCATATATCAATCATTTTTCTCGGCCGCAATCAAAAGTGGTGTTTGAGCTTATAAAATATATCGAAATAATAAACATAGCCCCAAATATTATATTTAAGATGTTCTTACATGTATAAATGAGTTGTAAAATAAACATAGCTACCTCCTAGATTTACGAAGTGTGATACAAAGTATAACTAACATGCATGTAATAATCTCTTAAACGATATCATCATATGTTTGGATTATTTAGTAAAGCTTGTTAAGCCCCACTAGTACAAAAAAACTCAAAAAGACCGGTTATTGAGGGTATAAAGACCGGTTTTACAACCGGTCTCTTTGCTTAGTGGTCTCTCACAAAACCGGTCTCTTTGCTTAGTGGTCTCTCACATAAAGACCGATTGACAACCGATCTCTATACTTTACATAGAGACCTGTCCTTTAAATACAAACCGGCCTCTATGTGAAAAAGATTTCATAAAAAAATGATTTTCATTGGCCACCAATTGTTTTCCGGCAGCCACTAATTAATTCAAATGTTCATTCATAATAAAATGGTTCTTTCATTCATCATGTTTTAATCTGAACATTTATTCTTTATTAGTTGAATTCCGACAACACCAACTTGGTTGTAGAGATCTGGAAAAGAACTATTGTAAAACTCAATATGTAACCACTAAGGTGGTGGTCCATTGGTTAGACATATGTTTTCAAAAGGGTGAAACTCTCTGGAGGTCACAAGTTCAATCTATGGTTCCTTAAAAAAAGATCCTCTAGTGGTCACAGAGGCTCACCTGCTCTGACTCTGGGCTCGCAAAACAAGTTAGCTCTTGAGATTGGTCTGCTTCGGAGTTAAAATAGAATAAACAAAAGAAACTCCAGACTTAAAATAGAATAAACAAAAAAAATTGAAAGGCAATAAAAACAATCGATATACGTATAAATCTAAAGGCCCATATTCATTTCTTATTTTCTAAAAACTTTGGTAGTTTATGGATTAGAAACAATTATGTAGATCAAAGCATCACCTGATCATTCTAAAAACGTCTATAGTTTACAATTTGTATTGCCTTTTTTATTTTATTTTAAACATTCATATATATAGATCGACAAACAACCTTCATCAAATCTTCTTTCGACCAAACAAACAGAAAAAAAAAAGGGTAAAAGATGTTGCAATTGTTCATTGCTGCGGTTTTCTCTACGTTGCCATTGACATTATACATGCCACCAATAAGGAACCTTAATCTTTTCCTCGAGTCTTTCGAGTATATGTCCCATCACATAATCGTCTACACCCTCCACGTTCGCCCTCGCTTACGTTTTGCTATATCTCGGACGTTCTTCTCTATGATTCGCTCCTATCTCTACCATCCTAGATTACCTAATCAAAATTAATGTACTAATTGGAGCAAGTATTTTGATCCTGTTTCATGCCTGTTTTAAAAAATGTACCATTTTTGTGTACCATGGATATTTCTATAAGATATGGACAATTAGTTAAAAAGACGATTGATGTAAACTTTTTTTTCTTTGTTTATTTGTACGTGTTGTTTTAATGTGGCTAGCATAACGATGAAGATATGAAAATATGATTGATTTGGAACAAAAATTAGATTACATCAATGGCTTGTGATGTTATCTTAGATCAGCTGTTTAATTAATCAAACGAGCATAAAATTTCATCTTATAATCTGTTTGCTTAACAACCTAATTATAAACATAAACGATTTTATTGTCGAATGTAAGATTGTTCGACAGACATTTCGATTCTTTTAGTTGACATGAATCAACTAGTGTTTTTACATGAAAATATAATGAGATATGTAAGCCTGTTACCCAAATAGCTTGCAACTTGTAAATTAACAGGTATAATTAGCTACATGATTAAAATGAGTGATTAAGAAATAGTAGATTGTAGGTTACAAAAACCTA
>JAOXNX010000032.1:12913004-12925037 GCA_028566075.1 Solidago caesia
TATGTTTAGAAACCCTTGGTCGTAGTGGTATTTGATGTGACTCGTCAACTAACATGTTGTTATGGGTTCTAGTCTCGAAGTGGACAACTTGTAAATATGGGGGTGTTTGTGATTGCTTATTTTAGTGCTTTATCTGCTTATTGACAAATACTATCTTGAAAATAAGGAATAACCATTGTAAATACTGCTTATCTGCTTTTTTTTAAATAAGGAATAAGCACTTTTAAATAAGAAGGTTAGGTACCCGCTTATTTTTTCTAGCAGATAAGCACTTATAAATAAGCAATCCCAAACACCCCATATGTGGAGTGAATTTTGGCCGAGTTGGATTGCCTCGGTCAATGACCGGTTAGTGATTAATCGCCGAGTAATCCGATTTTTACAACACTGTTTTCAGCTTTCATCCCATATCAGGCCATGTACTTTTCAATGACATGTAGGTACGAAATTTACCTGCGGGTATCATCTAAAAGTTCATCGGTAAAAATGGGATTGGGAGTGCATATAGTGCTTATAGCTTAAAAGGTGTGTCTCGCCTGATTTAAAACTAAGTGTGTTTTTCCCTTCAAATAAGCTAAAACACGGAGAATAGCTAACACTTCAAAGTTTAAACTGTATGCTGTTTAAAATGCTAAGCTATACGCAGTAGTACGCACTCCCAAACACCCCTATTTGTCTCATTTAGAACAGGATGAAAAGTACATCGATAGTTTCGGATGCAAGTTTTTGTGAACCGATGAATCTTTGTGTTAGTTATCTAGCTTTTTCCTCGCGATGATTGTTCCAGCATTATGAAACTTTATTCATTTGTTATTAGTTTATGCATCTCTATTAAATTAGAGACACCAATTTGATTAAATTACTTTACAACGAAGGTTTGTTACCTTAGAGTTCAACAAGTAGAGAAAAAATGTGATAAAGACGCGAAAGAGTTGATATAAATATGAATATTGAGTAGAAGTAGAATTTGCTCTAGCTAGGGCCTAGGGGTATGAGAGGGTAACTATTGTTAAACCTTTTGTAGTATGCCAAGTTGAAATCTTAGTTTTTTTTTTCATTGGCTGTCAGTTAGATAGATTCAGTAACTACTTGAATTTTTTTTAGATCATTATATCAGCAGCATGCATTTTGCAGTGCTAAATGGTTTTGGCCGTTAATGATTTGCATATCTGTTTACTCTTTTCAGTGTTTGAGTTGTAGAGCTATAAGGTATTTTATGTATCGAGAGAACGTGTGTATTGTATATTTGGAGAAAACTTATATGCTGTCATGGCATGTAATTAACTGGGCAAAGCGTCATTGTGGCAAGTGACCCATTGGAACAGTTATATTCATGTCCAACAGATCGTCTTTTGTCGCAACAGTCATGGCATGGAATTGGGTCATCCAATATGTTGCAAAATTTAAGGAAGTAGATTCATCTGTTTTAGCTGGTATGTATGATTCTCGTTATTTGGTGATTTTCTCGTAAGGAAATAGTTATACATGAATGATCATACTTCCCGTGTTTCAGGTCTGGTGAAAAAGGCACCTGCAATCCCAGATGATTTGGGAAAGGATGCAAGGGAGATTGTTTCTTTGAAAATTTTGGAGAGCTTGTTTATGCATGGAAACGAAGATATTGTTGTTACTGATATTTCCCAAAATACTAAAATCTCTTTTGATCCATCAGAGCGCTGTGAAGTTGTTTTGAACAAGATACTAAATGAGGTAACGTGGCTATTCATTGAAAAAGTTAAAACAAGTCTAATAATGTTTGTTGAAAATCATTGTATTCCTTTATTTCATGTCTTATACTCTTATGAATGTAACAGACATCTGAAACACTGACGGAGTTAGAAAAGGAAAAATGGGATGTCCGTCCTTTCATATTGCATAAAAAAGCTTCTTTGCCTGAAAGCCCTGTACTAAAGGTAAAAACTAGTTTCTATTCATATGCACATGTCACTAATGGCCCAAGAAAAGAACATATTTGGCTTTCTTTACAATTTTACATCTTGCTGCATTGTTTGATGAAACAGTTTAAGGAAGCACTTCTTGAAGGCGATCACCCTCTTCTTGCATCATTGAAACAAAGGATTCGGTCAGAAGGTGTAGATGAAGATAGAAGTCCCGTGGTCGATGTCAGTCCTAGTGCTCAAAATACAGTAGCTATGGACGACTTGGTATCACGGCCTGGAAACGAAAAATGTAAAGGAGATGAAAGCCTGTTGCAACAGTCTGATCGCAGTGAAAGAAAAGAAGATGCAATGTGCATAGAACCCCCTGCAGAAGGGTTAGATGAAAACACGCTAACAGATCACATGGATCCTGCCATGTCAAAGGTTCTTGACGAGAGTTGTGATCATGCTAATATAGAACACGCTCAACAGCAGCCTCCTGTTGATGATGGTGTGCTTCAAGAAACAATGGATTCTATGGAGAATTTAGAGTTTGCTAGTGAATTTAAGGACCCGGAAGATGATATTCTACCAAATGCTTCCAATAGTCGGCCTTCCGGTGAAGGAAAATATTCCATGGAAACTGATAGTGAACTTGAAGCTGCTACCGATGGCGAGAGATACGATGATGAGAGGACTGATATTGCTGCCAAGAAGCATGCTTTTGTGAGCTCTCAATATACACCCAGTCAAGATTCCTTGGCTACACCTGACGGCACTGAGATATGTTTATGTTTGAAGTGTAACAGAAGTGGTCAGTTATTGGTTTGTGGTTCTGATGCTTGCCCAATCAAAATTCACGAGAGCTGTTTAGGTTCTGCAGCCACATTTGATGAAAATGGAATCTTTTTTTGCCCATTTTGTGCATATTCTCATGCAATTTCAAAGTATCTAGAAGTCAAGAAAAAGGCTTCCTTGAATAGGAAAGATTTACAAGCTTTTTTAGGCTCATCGGTCAAACGTAGACCAAAGACATCCTCTAAAAAAGGAGCTTACTTGGATATAAATGAATCACGAGAAATTGGGGCTACGGGTAAAAATCTTGAAGAAAATAACAATGAAGATACACCAAATAGAGGTAAAGAAGATTGTGCACCAGCCGACTCACTTCATCAGACAATATGCAGACCTCGTATGGCTAAACCACTACATAATGAAAAAGAAACTCCGATGTCCTTGGTGGCTGGTCAGTCAAAAAGACGCAGTAAGAGCGAATCGCCGCAGTAAGTTCTTCATCTTGGAAAAACTATTTTTTTTTTGCAAATGTGTTATAAGAGAAGTCGGAAATCCCACACAATGAATAATGCCTGTAATCATTTCTCCAAACACAAAGCCATGATAGGTTCACTTGGCCTATGAGGTGCAACATGAGTGGGTTGGATGGGTCAAAACTTAAAAAAAAAAGTGTTAGCATTACAATAGTTGCACACATTAAAACACTTTGGTAAAAAAAACTTTTAACCTGTTTCTTATGGTAAGAAGCTTTTAACCCCTTCGACCATCTCCATTTTACCTGACCTGTTTGAGTAAAAACACAACACTTTTGTCCAATTCATAAGCGGGTCAAAATTACTACTTTTGACTTGACCATCTGTTTTGTGTGTGAGAGCAAGGTTTCCACAATGAACAGTCATTCTTTGAGGCATTGTAATATAAACCTTCACTAACTAAACGGTGTTTTTCTCTGCGAATTTTTTGTACTGACATATGATGATGATTGATCAACGTATATTCTAATTTGCAGGAATTTTCCAACAATTACCTTAGCACGAAGAAATAAGCTCCAATGGACGAAACCAGAGGAGGATATGCTCAAGGTACTTGAGTTTCTTCGCCTGTTATGTGTTTTACCTAGGTTATGAACTTTTTCTACATGCTTTTCATTCGGACATCTCCATAAATAACCTAAAGATTTTTATTATTAAAAATGCTTATAGATAGACACTACTTTTTCATGCATTCTACCAACTAAATCATTTGTATTCAAGTAGTTTAGACGATTACTGTAATAACATACTGTTATCATATCATGTGAACCAAGTCAAACCAAGACCGATCAATATCCGAATGGAACGGATTCGAGCTTCTCCTAGAATAGCTTCTGGTGCTAAATGAATTCATATGATATTATAAATGAATATGAGTAATTCAAAGGATAAATAGAAAGATTTTAAAGGATTCTTTAGTAATGAACAAAAGAAATAAAATTCTATCACATATCACTACATCATAGGCTTTTTATATAATCAGATAAATCCTTTATGCGCTTTTTTCTAAAACTTTGAAAAGTGTTTCGGGTCAACCCAACCTGCTTGTATGAAAAAGTTGCCCATTTTGATCCGAAGCTCGTTTTCAACATGTTACCTAACTCGTGGTTTTGTCATCTCTACTTCTACTACTAAATAAACGGCATGTAAATATTGTTGATGTCGGTTTTTGTTTCACCTTTTTCAGGAAGGGGTGCAGAAGTTCTCAATCGCCAATAATAAAGTAATTCCATGGAAGGAGATCTTAGATTTTGGACATGACATTTTTGACAGAAGTCGAACGACTATAGACTTAAAGGATAAATGGAGAAACATGTGCAAAGAAAAGGAGGCCTCAAAGAAACAAAAACTATAGAGTGTATGCAATATAAAATATTTAATGATCATCTTTTAGTGTTTCTTAACAAAGCTTTTGTTATTGATTTGTAAATATGATTCTGTTGTTTCCGGGGATCATTTTAGACCGGATGTCGTATTGTTTTGATTCTACGTGTGGTTCATAGAATTCTAGGGATTTTTTAGGCGTTTGGTGTTTGTATTCTCTACTTCTTGCTAATTTTAGTATACATTAAAACATATTGCTGTTCAAAAATAAAACGATTTTGCTGTTTTTGCTAATGAATGATGAATCCGGTATCATTGTTTCCGGCCCCTTGTTTCGCGAATCACTTTCTAATTTAATGCACAATCGAATTTGAGCTCAAACACCTTAGTAAAATGAGACTTGTGAACATATGCATATGTATATGTATAGATCCATTTGAACACATAGTTGCTGCTTCTGGTGTGTGTGTGTGTGTGATGCTAGTTAAGTTGGTGAATGAAAATGCATGGGAAATAAGTGATAAAGAGATTGAAACCGTGAATGTTCAGGAGAACATGTGAATAACAACTCGTGACAGTCTCCAATGTTTTGAGGTGGTTTAACATCATCAACATCATAGTATTCTACTCTCTTGTCTTGTGTGTTGTGTAGTATATGGAGTTGAAATCAGTCCACAAACAGAGTATCCTATGAGTGAAGTGAGACTAATCAGTAATTGATAAAAGGACAAATATGGTAATGTCAACTAGTTAACTTACCTACATCATTTATGGTAATTAGTTTAAGGGATAAATAAGTTTCATGTTCGAACATTTTAGGACGGGAAATGATAATTGTATCACTACTTTTAATTAATTTACTATAATGTATAAGTTTTATAGCATAGGATACAAGATAGTGATGCTTATATGTGGTAGATTTATCACTTGTTGTGATACTGATATCACTTCCCTTTTAGGAAATAACTTAGAAACGACTATGGATATATCGGGTTAAACCTCTTACATCTTAATAAAAAATACACATCTTTCTCGAATAAACTGAATAGAGAAAAACCAACTCCGTTGAATTTAAGGATAAAAAACAAACGTATACATGGAAATTGTTTTTGTTGAATCTGTCAGTTATTTGTGAACTTTTTTCTTCTTATTTATCTATGAGTTAACCGACGGGACACATACACACCATGCTTGTCTCTCACTCATCGGTTAATTGACGCACACAACCGATGAGACGCTGCCAACAGCGTCGCTTAATTGACGAGGAACCGACAAGACCGTTGAGACGAGCCTTAAATATAAATGTTTGAAAATGGTATTTTACAACTAACATTATTTAGTTACAAGTGATTATAATCCAGTATCTGTATTCTAACTTTCGGATATATGACCATCTGATAAGCGGAATGTTTCCGATATTTGAAATTTCGGATGTCAGATTTGAATGTCAACTTGAATTTTCAGAGATTTGGTTTTAAACACTCCTAGACTTATAGCTCTCTCATACTTAATTATGTTTACCAGTATTTCAAAAAAAAAAAAAAAATTACTTTAGGCAAAGAGAAATTTTCATAAAAATATCTATCTTAACATTTTTGTTAAAAATAAATCTGAAATAATGGTTTATATGAATGAACTTTACCAATGCATATAATTTTCATCATGGGCTTTGAAGTTGGTACACTCTACTAAACCCAACGGTCACATGGGCTTCAAAAATACCAACTTTCCAAAACGTGACAACATTTAAACCCAAGCTCGCACACTCCCTATATATACATAGCCCCCGCGCCCATTCACACTTCACTCACCACCTTCTCATCCCAAATATTTCAAACCAAACCAAACCAATATGGACAACTGCCGTAGAACCACTGCCCCTTTCAAGCCATGGAAGAAAGGCCCAACCCGAGGCAAAGGCGGTCCACAGAACGCAGCATGTGAGTATCGTGGTGTCCGCCAAAGAACTTGGGGTAAATGGGTTGCAGAAATCCGCGAACCCAAGAAAAGAACCCGATTATGGTTGGGTTCTTTTGCCACTGCTGAAGAAGCCGCTATGGCTTATGATGAAGCCGCTAGACGACTTTATGGGCCGGATGCTTACCTTAACTTACCTCATCTTCGGTCCAACTTTAATCCCTTGAATAAGTCACATAAGTTTAAATGGTTTTCTTCAAATAAGTTCATGTCAATGTTTCCATCAACCGGTTTGCTTAATCTTAATGCACAACCAAGTGTTCATGTGATACATCAAAGACTTCAAGAGCTAAAGAAAACTCAAGCATCTTCGTCTTCTTCATCGAGCTCAAATAGTTCGTCTGTTGTTGATCAAGTTAACCATGAACAAGTTCAAGTTACTAGTGAGAAAGCCCATGTCAAAGAATGCATTGAAAAGCCTCAAATCGATCTCAATGAATTTTTGCAACAAATTGGAGTGCTGAAGAAAGATGATCATAAAGAGATCGAATCATCGGCTTCAAAAGATGGTGGTGTTGAAGAATCAAATTTGGGAGAAGAGGATTTCAACTGGGATGTGTTGAGTGAGCTTCATGGATCTCATGATCATCATTATAATATGTACGACATTCATGATCATGTTCATGTTCATGATCATGATCAAGAACTAGTATTGCCTACCACAATTTGGAATTTTTAAGATGGCTTTACAAGATTATAGCAATATATTCGACGTAGTAGGATTCAGATAAGCCTGTATAACGTAATGACACGAATATGATCAAATCTATGAACGTACGTACGTAGAGAAAGGGTGCATCGATATCATGCGTTTGTTTGATGTCGTATGTACGTAATGATATGATAGACTATATTTTCGATCGTTTCGTGAAGATAATTCTATAATGGCCAACTTCGTAGCTTGTCATTATATATAGAGAAATATTGATCAGTCAATGAATCATGTTAAGTGTTCGGATCTTTGGTTTTAAAATAAACTTCAATATTGGATAAACAATATGAGATAACTGTTGTAACATGTGATATAGTATTTGCATGTGTTTTTGTAACTTAAAAGTTTTAGTAATAAACTTTTTTTTTTTTTGACAGAATTTAAGTATCGGTCAAATTCATAAATTTACAACAACTCGATCCTTGCATAAGCCGAGTATGGGGGAGGTGATATGTAGACAGTCTTGCCTCTACTTAAAGGTACAGAGACTGCTTCCATAAGGACCTCCGGCCAAACGGGTAAAGAACATGGTGAGAGTAAGAGGTAAGTAACCATACATGTCGGCCGCGTATCACATGTCTGCATTAATAATAGAGTTATGAAAAGGAGGGATGTCAATATTACACACTAGCTTGTCACTCCAATCTTTTAAAAAACACAATATGGCGCACACCGTACACACAACATTTTGAACCCAAGAGGGAGGAATTCTAAGGGCGACGAAGTGAATCGATTTCTTTCCTTCTTCTAGTTTGTGAGCTCATCGTTATCACTCAAAACACATTAAAATATTTGAAACCACCCCGGCCTGCATGACTCTCCTCACCGGCCCTCTGCCTCCCTGAGAGTCACTTGGCCATCAAGGGATCGTGTTCACATCCTCTCACGCGATCCCCATTCCGAACACTCTTGACTAGACCATCTCACATGTCACAAGTATTTATAATCATGTGTTTACATATTAGTCGTATGTTTAGCATTTCTCTTATAAGAATTGTGTAGAAGATGCTTCTATGTTGATTAACTTGATTGTGCCAACAAAAGTTCTTTGAATCTAAGCTCAAAAGTACAAAAGACTGGTCTTTTGGTCAATGACACGCATTATTTTCTTCCTTTAAAAAAAAAATAATGATGATGATCATACCATGTTTCCCACATAATGGGTCAGATAAAATTCTTGATACAACTTTTAGGGAATGCCTCAAACAATACATTACAAAGTGCAAGGCCAGCTTTGTGTGTTCCAGAAACCACAACTTGTGCCCAGAAAATGTGGGGCAACTAATGTTTCAATCTCACCAATGAGTTGAAGAAATGCTAAAAATCTCCATAACGTTATTATTTATATATAAGAGCATCACGTCCGGGGCCAACACCGATGTAATGGATTGGCACACCAACCAGTTCTTCTATTCTTTCAACATATTGCCGCGCAGTCTTTGGCAGTTCAGAGTAGTTTCTTATAGAAGAGATATCAGTATTCCACCCAGGCATACTTTCATACTCCACCTAAAACACACAAAATAACAAGTCATCCAAATGATGTATAATCTTCGGACAAGATACACAAAAAAAAAGACAAGAAACTACATGACTCCAGAAATTGCCTCGTTGGGACACTATATTGATCCATGACTTATGAATTGCTTCGATGCAGGTCATCACATATTACTAACTAGTAACTAGTAAAATAAAATTAATTAGCATTTAAGGAACAAGTGACATGGGTTAAACAGGTCGAAAGTCACCCGAAGTTTATTGTTAATGCATATCAACACCTCCAAATTTGATGATTATTCAAATTTGGGCAAAAGGGTGTTTCGGGCTAACTCACCAAACAACATACTGTTTTTGACCCACTAGTCCATTAGCCAACCTTCACATTTTGTATCCTCTACTTTCATGAGACTTCAGTAGTATTCAATCATTCAGTTAACACCAAAAAGACTTGATTATTATGCTTTTCCTAAAACCATAAATTTTAAAAAGGGTTTATGATTTGCTCTAACCAACTTCCCCTGAATTGTTGATTCTCTAAATATATTTTTTTTAGTTTTTTTTGCCTGTAAAATCTATTTGTCTAATTTAAACACATAATTTAGGTGCATTTCTTAATAAGACTAATAAACTTTAGAAATTTAATTGATAAACTCAGGAAACAAGTTCACTTTTTTTAATCTACGTTTAAATAACACAAATAGATATAGGGACGCAACAGCTTAGAAACTAACCAACAAAATGGGGAAAGCTCGGTTAGATCTTTCAAAAAAATAAAAAAAATGAAATCAAGGAAGAGAAGAAAAAGCTGGAACTTGCCTTTGACTGCTCTAGAACATGTAAATCAGCAGGGAAAGAATTGATGGGGGTACCATCAGAATTTTTGTAAGAAACACCCAACTGAATCTCAGGAAGATCGGACAAAACATCTAGCTTGGTAAGATTGAGGGAAGAAAATCCATTTATTTGACAAACATATTTAAGAGCAACTATATCGAGCCAACCACATCTACGAGGACGGCCGGTGGTCGTGCCAAATTCTTGACCAGAAAACCGCAGAAGGTCACCAGCTTTATCCAATAATTCTGTTGGGAAAGGACCAGATCCAACTCTAGTGGTGTATGCTTTAACCTGCACCAAGAAAGCAATTATTTACAACTAAGTGGAGAGCTTTATATCTCAAGGATTTATTAGAGCCTAGAGGTTGCAATTTCAACCCATTACCTTGTGAATATGTTGATTCGAGTTGTGCTTTAACTCATATTGGCTCAAACAAACATGTCAGATGGAAAAGTTAATTTAAAGGTCAAAAAGGGTTCAAGTAGTCAAGGGTCTCCTGAAGTGTATTTTTAATGTATAATACCCTCCTAAACCGTGTTAAAAGTAGATCATGGTTCAAATAATATGTATTTTGTTATTGTATTTGACACAAATTATTTATAAGAAAGTTCAAATGTTAGGAAGCATCTAAGATTAACCAACGTGTTTCAACTAGTAGAAAAACTAACCATTTTGACCCGTTACATAACCCACCCATTCTGCCACATCTAAAAGTATATAAAGTTGGAATGATCCAAAACAGGTGAAGTGGTGGCTTACCACTCCAATAATATCTGCAAGGACTCTGGGAGCAATCCCTAAACCAGTGCATATTCCACCAGCCGATGGACTGGAAGAAGTTACAAAAGGATATGTCCCAAAATCAATATCCAACATAGTTGCTTGACCACCTTCCACCAAAATGTTCTTTTTCTGTGATATTGAGTCATTCATGAAATGAACTGTATCACAAATGAACGGTTCCAGCCTCTCAGCAAATCTTTTATACTTTTCCACTTCTTCCCGAAGCATATCAGGGGTATACTTAAATTCTTTAAACCTTGAAGCTGCATCTGATAGTAAAAGATCAAGCTTTTGAGGGAAAGTATCCATATGCCTTAAGTCACTTACTCTTATACCATTTCTAATGACTTTGCTAGAGTAACATGGTCCAATTCCTCTTTTCGTGGTTCCAATAAAAGATTTGGCTAATTCAGCTTCTCTAAGCCCATCTACTTCTTGATGAAAATCAAATAATAAATGAGCCCGGTCAGAAACTAGAATTCTTCCATTGCAGGAAATCCCGTTTGATTCAAGGCCATCAATTTCTTTAAAGAACCCGGGAAGGTGAACCACGACACCATTTCCCACAACACATATAGTTTCCTCATTGAGAATCCCTGAGGGAACAAGATGAAGTGCAAACTTCTTGCCTTCAGAATTGTAAATAGTGTGCCCAGCATTTGCTCCACCCTAAAATTAAGACGACAAAAGGTTAGAGGAAGGTAAAAAGACCACAATGCCCTTAATTATATATGTACATAGCATACAAATGAAACTTACATTGAACCATTAAACTTAACCAGAAGTGGATGTAAAGTGTCAGCTTGAAAGGTGGATGGAGTTAATTGTAAACACAAAACCTAGGTTGGGTTTGATTACAAAGTTGAAACGGTTTTGTAATAAGATTGCAGAATTTTGAACTTTTGGACTCAATTCATAAGTCAGGAATTTTGTAATAACTTAATATTAAATTAGGTAGAGCTATGAGAAGCTAAGCAGCAAAGAAAACTTCAAGTGCCTGAATGGTCCGGCATATTTTCATGGTTTCATCAGGCTTTGGGCATGTTACCAAGTTTTACCGACTCTTATCAACCAAACGAAGCTAGAAGCCATACCTAGACGTATTATATACTTGATTTAATTAGGATAATAGAATCTATTCTATCGGGCTTACGAAACTGACTAATCAGCTTAACTTTACCATAAAAATGACTAATCGGCTTGCGGCTTTTTTTTTTTAATTGTTTGGACTCCATCTTTGGTGGGCCCCGAAAATCCATGGGACCAAAACCATTGCTACACAGACTGGGCCCGCGTAAAGCTCTCTATTACGAGACCAAAGTGGCCCCAAAAATCATTTGCACCTAGTGTAATCGGCTTAATTTGTTTAACCTGTCAAACTTGATTAGTCTGCTTGGACCGCTTCATCAAGCCAAAAGACAATGCATATGCTTATCATTAGAAGATTGGGTCTTATCAGCTGGTGATACCATATGATCTAACTTCTAAGTATCTAACCGGGCAAAGTGGATGATATGATCTATTGGCTAATAGATCATGACTAGACCGATGTGCATCTAATCTATACAGACGGATCCTGAACAAAATCAACGCATTCATTTAACTTTGTCATATGATGATAGGTTTACGGAGAAAACCTACAAACTCCCAATGATAAAACCCGTAGAGTGGGTGAGACTCCAAGAACAAGAGA
>JAOXNX010000032.1:12932541-12943264 GCA_028566075.1 Solidago caesia
TGTAAATTACATGGATGATACCTGTAGTATACACGATATTACGAGTTTGATACATCACGTGCACGACACATGTCCTGACTTAACGGCCAAATAGACGGCTGTCAGAAACAGGTACCTTACACGCAAAAAATTGATACCACAGGTATGGTCCGAGTAGAAAAAGGCGACTTTGTACCGGGAAAGTAATTTCGGGTATACCACAGGTACCATCCGTGTAATTTACTCAATAAAATATAATAGACAAATACTAGAATAAACTAGTGTCCAAGAAAAAGTCTAAAAGAGATACCAATATGCAACATATGTTAAAACATAAAGGGGTATAAATAGAAAAAAGAAAAACTACATATACAAGAAATCTTGACAATAAAACCAGTAAGTTCCAAACTGAAAGCCTCCTCCTATACATACATACATACATACATTATCCATCACTCGCTGTTGGCCTTAAAATCTCCGAACCCAAATCTTTCTTTGTTTGTGTTTTAATCCTCTGGAATCACATACATTTTTTGTTACAGTGCACCCTCACCAATGGCTATTCCAGCAGCTGTTGTTATCCTTCCTCTCGGTCTCCTTTTCTTCTTTTCTGGCATTATCATCAATCTTATTCAGGTCCCTTTTATATATTCTCTACTAATTCATGTGTGTATATATATATAGGTCCAGGTTAACAAAAAGAATACGAGGACCAAACAATCACATGTTAATTTACATGTGAATTGAATATATATATATATATATATATATATATATATATATATGGAAAATCAAGTGATGAGATGAAAAAAATGGAAATTTTTTTTGTTACAAGACATGTTTTTTTACATGCCAGCCGTCTAGATTGTTCACACGTTAACAAATTAAATAATATGTGTTTTAAAAGGTTTTCAATGTATATTCTTTCTGGTTTTTATTTAAACCGGCCGGCCTCTTATGATCATAATTCATAAGTGTGTTCATATATGAATTTTGGTGGTTCTCACATTTTCAGTTGTTTTCATTTAAACCTGCATATTATGTATGTATGTTATTGAGAATGTTTTTGTTTTTGTTTATGTTAAGGATTAGGACAGGGACGTCTTAACCATATTTGAGGCCTTAAAGTGAATTTATGAAATGGGGCCTTATCGATTAAACTTTGCACATGCTAATACTTGACTATACTGAAGTTTTAACACATTTTTGGCTTATTTCCTTATAACTTACCTCAAAAGTGAAAAACAGATCTTCAGAAATACACTTGGACTTTTTTTATGGTTCAAAAACCGACTCCTATATTTACATATTCATACAATAATCGGGCCTTAAAATTTAGAGGCCTAAAGCCCTCGCTTTAGCAGCTTTACCCTTGAGACACCCTGTGTGGTGAATATAGGATGAAGATAAATATTGAAAATTAAGGTTGGTGTTTTTTTTTCTTTGGTTTTTTTTTTTTTTTTTTAATGTTGTTTGTTTGTTTGTTATATGTATATATAAATATATAGGGGATATTATATGTGATAATAAGGCCAATATCAAAGAATGGATACAGAAGGATAAACAGAATGGTGGCAGAAGTGTTATGGATTCAACTTGTGTGGATACTTGATTGGTGGGCTGGAGTTAAGGTGATTTTATATATCATGATCATCATTTTAGCAAGGTTTTTATTTTTTAATGGTGTAATTTATTACATTATTATTGCTATTAACATTAGTGTTTTGAAATGTATTCGACTTTCCATCAAATACCATGCATATCATAATCTTAAAACTTGATTATGTATGCATCGAACTTCTTGCTTTTACTATTTGGTCATGCGTCTGTTACGGCTTGTAAACAGGCGGTGTGACGATGGTTTTGATGACGTAACAACTTACATGGGTTTTCTTAATGATTTTTGTATATATTCAGTATTGTTATTCTTGCTAGAGTTTTAGCAAAGTTGATGAAAATATGGTTACTTTTAAGGATTGTTATAGGCTTATTAAACTCGAATCTCTTTGAGAATATTGTTTGTTATTTAGAATAAATTTGATCTTTGAACAACCATTAGTGGATAACAATCACATAATGCGAATCTGGGTTCGTGGTTTCAACTCCATCTTTAGGGGACCAGTACACTGGAACATAGATGTGTCCTAGATGAAACTCTCCTTTACTCGGGCCTCAGAAATTGTTTGCACCTAGCATGGCCAACTCTTTGGGAGTTTTCTTGTTGTCAGTGGCAGACCCAGGACTTGGTGTGATTGGGTTATTAGTAAGGATGTAATTGACTAACTAATAATTGTAAACAAAGTAAATGGACCTGATGCATTTTATAAAAATGGTATTTTAGACAAAGTTTACACTACATGAGAATAAACTATGCCGTTTACCAGGTACATTTTATAAAAATTATCATTTGATGCCCACCTAGTCAGCCACTGATCTCCTTTTTTTACAAACATTTGATTTTAGTGACAGTGATGTCAAAGGAACTGTTTTGACTCTTTTTATGTGGTGTTTTTCAATCCAGTATGACCGTTTTCTTCACTAAATTGGTTATATATGTAGTCCTGCTTATCGCGATTCTTTTTCTTTGTTGGTTGGTCACTTACCAGTTTGAAACTAGTGAAGTTGCCTATGTTAAGATAATGATTTTGTTTTTATTTTTTTGGTTTACTCTTAATTCTTCATTAATTTTTAATAATAACCCTCTTTTTCTTCTATACTTTTTGACATGGCTGTGGACGGCTGGACGCTATGCATTTTGATACATTTTGTTACAATCTTCAACTGGCTGCAGGTACAAGTGTACACAGACTCTGAGACATTAGAACATATGGGTAAGATAGAGATGTACCGATACTTGTATCTGCTCTTAATTTGGTCTGAATTAATGATATGTATGATGTATCTAATATACATACTTATAATGTTACAGGTAAGGAACATGCTCTTCTTATACCTAATCACAAAAGTGATATCGACTGGCTTATTGGATGGGTGTTGGCACAGGTGATTATCAAATATACCCATTATTCATTCGCAATTCCTTTTTTAGGACAAACTTTATCCATCAAATGTTGCATCAGCTACTAACTTTGATTGGATATGTGACAGCGATCAGGTTGCCTTGGTAGTTCATTAGCTGTCATGAAAAAATCATCAAAATTCCTTCCTGTAAGTATTTAAAATTTGTAATGTTAGGCCTTTTGAGTTTATGCAAAGTTCATGAATTTGCTGTTTAAAATCTCGTTATATACTCCCTGTTTCTTACTTAACTCCTGAATCTTGAATGTCACACGAGCTACTTTCAAGTTGAAAAATAATTTGAATATGTTTGATTGAAATGTCGGGAATTTATATCAAATTTAAGTGGTTAAAATTTTAATATTGGCTCTAGAAGTCAAAAGGTGATATCTAAAAGGCCGGAATTATATATCTCATCTGCAATATTTGAAGTTGGAATACTTAAAATTGCTATCACACGCTGAATAAAGTACCGGAAATAAAGAATGTTTGATAGAAATGAAGGAAAATTATGCGAAGTTTGATTGTATTAAGTATTAAGATTGACGCACGAAAGTGAAAAGGGGTATATCTGCTTTAGTTGAGGTTGGAATGTTTAGAAGTGGGATTACTATAAACATTTGAAGCCGATGAAGATAAAGCCGAACTTTATGTAAGTCGAGGACTACTCTACTAGAGAGTTTATTTTATTAATTTTGCTTCATTAGGTCCACTGTCTATCTGATTCGACATAATGTTACTGGAGCCTTAAGAGTTTATAGTTGGAAATTTATGGTTTCTATTTCTTCTGCTCTTATTTTTCTTCAGTGTCAAGACATGGATTTATGACACATGTTTATTCTTTATAATATAATGTAATGACTTGCAAGGATTACATGGTTTAACATACGCAGGTCATAGGTTGGTCAATGTGGTTCTCTGAGTATCTTTTTCTCGAGAGAAGCTGGGCCAAGGATGAAAATACTCTAAAGGTGTTACTCTTACTCCATTATGTTCACATCTTTCCCTTTCTCTCTTATCTAGAAGTGGTAAAATGGGTGGTTCGGTTAATCGATTAAACATTTTCGGGTCAAAATGGAAGTTGTCTGTTTGACCCACAGCTTCCTTCAACATTTTTAATTTCACATACTAATTTGACTTTGTGGTGTGTTTCCCAGCTTGGTTTTCAACGGTTAAAGGACTATCCTCGACCCTTTTGGTTGGGTCTATTTGTTGAGGGGACTCGTTTTACTCAAGCAAAGCTTTTGGCAGCTCAAGAATATGCATCATCAAATGGGTTGCATGTGCCTAGAAATGTGCTCATTCCACGGACAAAGGTCAACATTTTTTATATCTTTTATATAGAGGGAGGGAGAGTGGGGGAGGGGGGAAGGGGGGGTGGGGGGCCATATGGGAAGTTGTAAGTTGATCATTTCGGTACTCAGTGGCAGGGATTGAGATTGATAATTAAACATCATGATAGCTTCCACAATGTGATGGCATATACTCTGCTTGCTGTTCATGTTGCCAAGTTACCTTTAGGCTTCGGTTTTTATATGTAATCATGCATTTTGTTTTTTACTTAATTGCTGTTACTTAACATACCCTGAGTTAATTCTTTGTTGTTACTTTTTTCGGCAGGGTTTTGTTACATCAGTAAATCAGCTGCGATCATTTGTTCCAGCCATTTATGATATAACAGTTGCTATTCCAAGAAACTCGCCTCCGCCAACAATGATGAGGCTCTTCAAGGGGCAGCCTTCTGTGGTAAGCGGTTTTGACTTCGAAATTATGGTCAAACATGCTATAAGAAGTCAAGATTAAGAGCCCCTTTTTGTTTTCTAGTAGTCATTGTATACTAAAACTTTCAAGTTTAGAAGTTTTCGATCATGATGTTCACGATGTTAATATTCTCATTTCACAAAAAAAAAAAAACTGAACTCTCAAGTCCTTGTTTACATCTTGCTATCAGTATTTTCAGTATTTAGGGACAAAATGCATATGTAAATTGGCAGTTTATTATGGATGGAGGAATTTGTTTTTCATGCAGGTTCACGTGAAACTGAAGCGTCATTTAATGAAAGATTTGCCAGAAACCGATGAAGCTGTTGCACAATGGTGTAAAGATTTATTTGTTGCCAAGGTGCAGACCTCCTTGTTTTACTCTAAAATTTTATCATTCCACTCTATTTGCTTTGATATACCAAAAGATAGATTCATATTAGAATAGCTAAAGTCTGCAATTCTGCATAAATAAACTTCCATGCTGTATTTGATGAAATAAGTGGATGGCACACCACAGAGATTTCTTGAAATTTGCTGAACCGAACTGAAGGCAATAAAGATTCTCAATATTCTTTTTCGAGACATTTGAAGTTAGATTACCTATTTGCCCATTTCTTCATTACTATTTATTTTATGCATTTGCCTTTGGTCCACAACTTTCCCTTATTTTGTCATTTTTGGGAGGTGGTTAACTCAATACATCTACAGACGAACAATTTGCAGAACAATAGTCGAACCATGTCTAATATTGTTTGCTTTTCTGAAGGATGATTTATTAGACAAATATAAAGCAGCAGATGCCTTCCCTGATTCAGAATCTCATGACATCGGACGGCCTTTAAAGTCTCTCGTGGTAAGAAAACAATTCTATACATGTATTAATAGACCCACTACTTATAAATGGTTGAATTCAGGTTGCATATTATCTCTGACGGGTACAGTTAGCATAGCCTTTGGGTCAAACTGGTCTAAAGTCGTCCAAAGCGTATTTTCAATGAAAAATGTATAAAACCTTATTTATAAAACTCTTCTTATAAAATTAATACAATTTTTGTAATCGTATATGACACAAGTTATATTTAATGGAAGTCAACCCAACATGCTTCAATCTGTATAAAAGTTTACCCGTTTTGACCTGAACCTGTTTTGACATGTTATCTAATTCACCCAACAGTCCAACACGCACGTATATCTTGATGCTTACATGTGTTCACATATTCACAGGTAGTTGCTTCATGGGCATGCTTGCTAATTTTTGGGACCTTCAAATTTTTCCAATGGTCTAATCTTTTCTCCTCGTGGAAGGGTATAACAATCACATCACTTTGTTTGGCTGTTGTTACTGTTTTAATGCAAATCTTGATCCAGTTCACCCAATCGGAACGTTCCACCCCTGCAAAGGTGGCACCCTCGCGCAGTGATGAAGGATTTACTCATGCTCAACACGATAAAAAGCAGTGAGCACATGTTCTTGTAAAAATGATATACCATCAGACTTGTTAAATTATCTAATGTTTGAAGTGGATAATAGGTTCTTTTGTGTTCTTTATACCAAAGAAACAGAAAAATTCAAGAGTGAGTTTCGTTTTTCTTGTCATGTTTTAATTTGTATCATCCCCCTTTTTACTACTTACATGCATTGCCACATTCAAAATAAAATATATGGGTTGGTACTTGGGAGGGCTTAAAATTTGAAGGTCTTGGGTTCAAATCCTGGTGTGAGCAAAAATGATCTCAGGACGGGTTTCCCCTGTAATTGGAGTTGGTATATGAAGAGGCAACACCATTAAACCTAAATTTGTCGTTCAAAAAAAAGGCAAATAATAAAGATGCATCATCCACTATATTCACGAATGGTACTATTTCATAGATGTTTCGTCTGCCGATGGATGGCACTTTTCACGGATATTATCTTCGACATAGGTGGTAAGGGATGCAATTGGTATACTAGATCGAAGTATTGTATACGTGACTGCAAGAAATGCTAACAATACAAAAAATATGTTAGCTCTTTTTAGATAAGAAAAGTGATTGGATAATAAGTTAAACTAGGATTATCTGAAAAATATGTTGAAAGTTGTAAAAGATAACACGAAATACAAAAAGATATCATCAAACACAAATGCCTGGATGGAACCCAAGACTTTAGAAAAACCCCCCAATAATCCACCGCCACAAATGTGAGAAGTGGAACTCGAATCCAAATGGAATCTCCCAAGGTCAAGGACCTTACCATTGACCACCAACCCCATTGGCTACAATGGCCCATTTTAATCAATCATTAAACCATGGTATTGAAAAAGCTGATATTCTACTTCAAAATTGAGATCCCTGATGAATGTTTCTTTTTAGTATATTGTTCTATAATGTGGCACAAACAATAGATATCAATTACAAAATCTAGCCAACTTAAAATCAACCTGCAAAACTAAAAATTCAATTTCTGCATCACCTCCATTGAACCGGTACCGACTTTAACAGGCAAACCAAGACAGATCCTAGATGTAGGTGTCTCCAAGTCATCCACCAGGCCATGAGAAGCAGCTTCAACTATAAACTTAGATGCAGTCTCAAACGACATTTTAAGAAAAGGAGATGTGGATTCAGATATTCCAAATCTACTCATGGGTCTGTACCCGCCTGTATGAGTCATGTGATCCGCAATAAGACTCATATGCCTGTAATCAATCTCAACACCATAACTCCCGAAAACATTTTTCATTTCCATAATGATGCAAGTTCTTGCAGCTTCTACTCCGTAAGTGTTGAGCATAGTGTAAATGTTGTTGGAATAAACATGATCAACATCAAGATCATCTTCCATATCCCAAAATGCAGGAAGTTGTACTCCAGAGGCTTGTAATGCACATGGTAAATGCTCGTCACCTTCATTCTTGTTATCATTTGAGTTTTTCGTTTTCTCTTTCATTTTGAAGATTTCTGGGTGGTTTTGATTCCAGCACACTTGTTTTACATTAACACTGTATTTAACAGGTTGGCATTGGTCAAGTTTTCCTGAGCCCTTGATGTAAACCTTTTTTGCAGCCTTTTGTGCGACCTGCAAGAAAAATAATAGGGTAAATTGGGTTATGATTTATGTTTACTGGTACGATGGGTTAATCTAAAAGATTTAACTAAAGAAATAGGCCGGAAGACAAAAAACAAAACCTCTGCCAGCAAGATATCTGATTAAATCTAAAAGATTTAACTAAAGATGTATTAAAACAGAGTCAATAGATGTTATTGAAACATCTAGTTTCTGTAACACGCTAATTATAAAATTTTTTAATAATAATTAAAAAAAAACAGATAGAAATTTGTTTGTGGCCACTCATACCTGACCCACATTGAACACCCCCCTTTTCTTGGTTTGAAAAATGAACGCAATGAGTATTTATGCTTACCTCTGCCAGCAAGATATCTGGTTCATTGGTAAACCTGAAATGGACTTCTAGATTCAAGTTTTTAACTTCTACAAATGTTGCCCTATCAAATTTTTTCTGCACAAAGTTCTCAGCCGATTTAGGGTTTGCTTTATCCGTATCTTCTTGTTCCTCAGCTGGATGTTCTCCATCCGTCTCATCGCCACTTTCATTTTCAGTACCAACTTTTCCCTCATCACCTCCATTCTCGAGATCAGAAGACGGCTCCTCTTCCTCCTCTTTCTCAACCTCTTCATCAGAACCATCCTCATATTCCACTGAATCCGTGCTTTGACGTTTGCGTTTATTGAACTCTGAACCAAGATCCTCAGCTGTTTCATCCTTGTCATTATCATCGTCACCATCAGTATCATCATCATTACCATCATCAGCATGCTCTACATCATTACCATCATCAGCATTATCATCATCTTCCACAGCCTCACTGGCTTTTGAGTCCTTAACACTTCTGATACCGTTAATTCTGGATACCAAAGCAACATGTCTTTCAACTGCATCCTCCAATGCCCTTAGAAAAACATTCCTTAGAGTTTCTTGACAGTTGTGTAGTGATACATGCTTAGGTTGTTTCAGCTTCACCTTAAGCTTATACATTCGGCACGGTATATTGTCGTGAATTTCAAGTGGCAATTTCGTGACTTCTATACTCTGCATAAGTTCTGCAACCGTGAGCTTCTTCACTTTCTCTACAAGTCTCTCTGCATCTTTCCTACAGTTTCAGGCAAAATAAATCAGATTAAGTGACGGGTAAAACTGGTTTGGGCCAAATTGTGCCAGCTAAACAGGTCATAATCGATCTAATGCGACTAACATTGATTTGCCTTCTAGCAACGGACACGTTATGATGGGAGTCTTTATGCTGACCGCAGCCGTCATTAAGATTTCCTGCAAACGAGGAATACCAAGTGTAACGTTCATCTCACCACGGCCCGCAAGATGAAAAGTATTGAGCCTACAGATTAAAAGCAAGCATTGTTCAATATATAGCAAACACATATACATATATAAAATGGGTTTCATTTAAGAAAAACGATGCAGTATCATACGTCATCTGGGTAGATGGTTCACCAATAGATTGACCAGCTATTACACCAACTGGCTCTCCAGGCTGAGCAAGACTCGAGAGATACTTTTGTCTTATTAACATCAATAAATTCTCTCGGTTCTCCTTCGTAATCTCCTGTTTGTAACTTTGAACTTTATCTCTGACGCCTTGCGGTAACTCTTGTATGTATGAATTAAATTCAAGTGGTTGATTAAACTTCTGGTATACGATTTCTTGATTCTAACAGAATACAAATGGCTATATCAGTTTGTGTCGAAAACAAATAGCTCACAAAGTATAACTAGAGGCAGAAAAAATGGATCAATCTGGACTATGTTGTATCTTGAACAGGTGAAATGGGTTTAACATAAACAAATTTATCTTTAGAGGAAAAGGGTCAAATCAAATCGGTTGAATTGTTCAAAGTTGAAGGTCACCCAAAGGGTATACTGATTTATATAACATCCAAAATCATCTTCATTTAAGAAGATCAGATTATTATAAAACTTTTGAATTAAATACAAAATACATTATTTAAAAGAACTTTGACAGAAACAAACTTGTACGCGTCAAACAAACCTGAAAAGAAATCAGATGTTTTTACCTGAGCCCATCTTGACCAGTTACCCAACCCATCCAATCTGCTTATCTTGAAACATATAAGTCTAAATACTTAAAAAAATTAAGCACGAAAGAAGAGTCTCACAGCTCTGAGCACTTCAACATTGTTAAGAAAGCTAGTTTGATGCACATCTACTCCATCTTCACCATAATAAAACTGAACAATGGAACCATCAGCATCACGAACTGTGTAATCATAAGAAACTTTCAAACTCTCAAGATTCTTTATAAGACACCTTTGTAGATATCCACTACGAGACGTTTTGACTGCTGTATCAACCAACCTACAAGGTACAGATATCCACAAATTAGAACAACTAGCTGTATGTGTCTATATCATAGTCACAGAAATCGCTGGTTGGCAAGCGTCTTTCATTTTGGTATGGACATACCAGATAGCGGTACGAACGCGTACACGGTATGCTTGGGATCACGAATTCCTGCCAAAAAAATGGCGTTCCAGAATCTATGTTTTAGGTGTACCCGATTAGTGGTGGTTCAGCAAATTCAATGCTTGTGATACGCGTTCCAGAATCACTTTTATCAGCGTACCGGATTGTGTCCCTTCGATTTCCCATTGTATTTAATAAATTCTATTTACTTTCTTGATTAATTAATTAATATGATGGCCCTTCACTATCCAGATTAGGATTATAATTTATAAATAGTCAGTTTTGAACTTCTGAATTTATTTCATGTAATCTGTTTTTAAGTATTGAATATATTTTGAATTTTGGAGTATTGAATCTATTATTGTATTTAAAATTCGGGATAGTACCGGAGCACACCGAACTGGCCTTGGGGGGGGGGGGGGGGGGGGGGGGGGGGGGGGGGGGGGGGGGGGGGGGGGGGG
>JAOXNX010000032.1:12950685-12963873 GCA_028566075.1 Solidago caesia
CATTTCTCGATTTGTGCGTGTCATCCTTGCGCAGGGGCCATGCTAATCTTCTCTGTATCGTTCCAATTTTATCGGATAATAGAAATATATGGTTGGACATATTGGTATATAATTATTTTGATCAAAAAAGAATATGTGTTTCCTATCGATTTAATCTATTTGGTTTTATACTAATTAAAATTTGTCATCATATGGTTTTCCTTTTGTGATTTTACTTTTGGAGATGCCCATCAATGACATACTTGATAATGAAAAATTAGGAGAAATTGAAATCAAAATTGATCATGAGAAAATCACATAATATCACTACTGATCTCTTGGGGCACAATTTTTCTTTGAATAATAAGTGCTTTTATCCATTACTGAATTTGAGGCTCTAATCTTAGTTACCACACTTAACCTTTAAAGTTCTTTTCGTTTGAAAGTGCATGCTTTAATTATCAAAAATGGTTTCTGTTTTCCGTTCAACAAGCATATGTAACTACGTTGACAGGGTTAACAGCGTTTTTTGTTCAAAATATCTAATTTTTTAGGACAAGATTGTTAGATTTAATAGTGTAGACCATATATACAAGCGAGAAGAATCCAGGTCTCCATTCTCAGTTACTTATGGTAAGTGTTTATGATTGGGCATGTATACATGAATATTTCTATTTGAAATTTTTAGGACATTGAGCAAGCATACGTGATTCCTTTCGAAATGATAAAGATTTGGAGCCTTGTAAGAATGCAAACTTAAGGTCGTCTATGTTGCTCATCATGATACGAGAAACTTAGATAATAGTATTAAACAAGTGCTTATGAAAGATTTTACATAAAAGATTTTATCTTCATATGTTTTTCAATAACTATATGCATAAAAGATTTTACATTGGCTTATGGATTGCAAATACGTTTTGTTTTGTTTTATTTTATTTTGACTATATATGTATCTACTTTTTAATTGCTATTCAAACTATACAGCGGAGAGAAAATAACATTTGGATGGACCAAACAGATGTTAAATTAGTTCCCAAAATATCATGCTTAATGTTTTATTACTAAAAGGTTAAACAAAGGGCCTTTGTGATTTATGCCTTGGTCCAAAAGAGTTTTTGAAACTTATTGGATGTGTTCTTACTAAAAAGCTATCATAGTATATGAGAGTACCTAATGGTCGCCTTGACCCATTGGCAAGAATCATGAGCTATGTATACCTTGGTGTCAAACTTTCAACGGAAAAAAACAAATGCTTAGAGGAAGGGAGGTGTTGTGATAATGTGATTTTTTAATTTATGAAATAGGTTTTAAAAGTTTAAGTATTAACGTGAGAAAATATTAGATGGTAATGTTTTTTTTCTTCTACTGATAAGCTATTATATTGTCTACCAATGTGAGAATCTAAATTACGTTTATTCCGAGTTAACACACATGGTCATTCTCAGTTGGTTGATACGCCTGCAAAATTAGCGAGAAGGGTATTGTAATTTGAACATTCCAACTAAATTGCAGTTGCAGTCATACATGTGTTTTCATGATTATTGAACTTGCTGCTTTTAACTTGTAGCAACTTAGAGATAAAATATGCGAAACCCGAGCTGCTAATTTGGTGAAACAAGATGATGATGTGATCAAAGCTGGAAAATGCAGCCAGCGCACAATCAAAATCTGTTGACTCTGTTGTAGTATTTGGCGAAAAGAGAACGATAATGGCTCTACTGACACAACCATCATGATTGGTTCAGGATCAAAAGATTATGGCTAGGGTATATAAAAGAATTGCAATAATGAAAAAGAAGACACATTTGACATGTGATCTACAAAATCAACTTAAAGGGAGTGAACATTTTTTAGGCGACGCTACTGCAGATGCTGATCTTAATCAGAGGTGAGTAGGCTCCTTTTATGTAGAGGAGTAGGTTCCTTTTATGTACAGACATTTGAATTTTAGTCATAAATTATTGATAACGGGCCAAACAGGTTAAAATAGTAACATAACAATCAGTCTAAAAGCAACCCAAAATATAGTCAGATATTTACGACCTCTTAAAGTGTTGTATTTAGAGGGTGTTTGGATGAGTGTTCTGAAAATGATTATGTGGTGATTTGAACCCGTAATTAGATATTCGTAGGTAGCAACTCTTATATGATGATGCTTTTTGTGTTACTCTCTACTCTACATCCCTCATTTTATTTTATTTTTTGCTTTTTTTTTGTTAGTGTTGCGGATAGAATCAAAGCTAAGAGCTATGCTTCAATTAGCCGATGAGCAAGTTCGTAGCTTGAAAAAACAGAGCATGTTTCTGAGCCAATTGGCAGCCAAAACAAATCCAACTGGAATTTTGTCTCGTCTACAAGTTTATAAGTTCATAATTTTAACTTTAATAAACTTCTGTCTCATCTACAAGTTTATAATTTCAACTTTCAATCATGAATTATTGTATTAGTTGATACCCTATCTCCATACCAAGTTATAATGTATCAACAACACAAATGACATAATTATTTATACAGATTTATTGTTTGCAAAACTTTTATTAAAAGGCCCGGATTGAATCTGGGTTAATTAGCTAGTAATTGTAATAATAATAAAATAATAATAAGTTGTGTGATTGATAATATGCAAAACTAGTCCCTTGATTACCACTAGAAAAGAATGTTTTATACTTCTATGGATAAAGTTTCAATTATAGCCAATCTATAATACCTATTAAAGGGTTAAAGCATATGACCAGGGGTGTTCAAAATTATTCGTATCCGAACCGGTTATCCGAAAATCCAATTCAATTTTATCCGAAAAGTCAAATATTCGAAATTTCGGATATCCAATTTTAGGATATCCGAAATTTCGGATTCGGATAGTGATTTTTAAAATTTTTGGATTTTTTCGATATCCGAAAAGTCTATTGCTTCTTTTTTTTTTAATTTCAATATTTTTTAATATCCACAAATATACAAAAATATCTCGGATATTTCGGAAAATTTCCATATCTGAACTTCGGATATCCGAAATGTCGGATATGTATTCGGATATTGAAATTCATTATCCGAAATTTTGGATATGTATTCGGATATTGAAATTCACTATCCAAAATTTCGGATATCCGACTTTGAACACCCCTACATATGACACCCCCCTCCCCATTTCTCAAAAGATGAACCAATATACCTAATATACCTTATACATTCAACAGACCTAACACCTAACATACAAGATCTATCAAAAATACTTTTAATCAATTAATTTACAACATCTATCCTTCAACTCCTGAAATAACTACACTACCTTTTCTACATCAATTACCTTTACATCAATAACCTACACTACTCGTCGCTGCCGCCACCACACTGTCGTCGCTACCACCGTCGTCGTCGCATTGCGTGTGCATCCATCTAGTAAATTTCAATTAACTTATATGTTTTTATGATTCATGTATGATATTACTCTTATTTAATTTAATGTAGTTGTTTCTTTTGTTATTACATATTAGTAATTAAGTATGTATCTTGCGTGAAACAGATAATCGGGTAAAATTTTTAAATAAGAAAACTACATGAAAAATAAAGTTCGTTTATATCGTGAGTGGATTTACAATGTGTGTTGTTTCTTTCTTGCCATATAAAATAAACCAAAGGTTCAACGATTATCTCGTTGGACAAGGTACGCTATGATATTCATCCATTCATTTGAAACATTCTCTACCTTTGTATACGAATAAACTTTTCGTCCATATGGCAGCAACATACTCGCATTGATATAATAAAAGTGAGTAGAAATCGGTAGTTTCATTGCATAGGAAACATCATAAAACCTATTCATTCGAACTCCATTTGTATAACCTACCTTGTCTTATCAATCATTGGCTCATGACGAGCCATACTAAAAAACCACGTTGGGGTATTACATATTAGTATAATAGCATAAACTGATAAATGGGCATGGTTCTTCTTATTCAAGTTATTCAGGAAAATCGAGTTTATTTACTTAGATGTACACAATCTAACCAGGGTATCTTGTGGTCGTTTTTGAACCTTTCCGTGCCCCCCCCCCCCCTCTCCAATATCATATCTAGCGGGATTCAACCAGAGACCTCTTGTAAAGATCTTAGGACGTTAACCACTAGGTTACCTTAGAGGTGGTTATAGTACACCAACATAATGCTTGTGTAATACGAGCGTTGCAAATATTTTTCTAACAAGTTTTTTAACTTGTTCGTTGTGTTTTCAACAATTTTTTGAAAGCGATTGACGAAAGTGTATGATAGTAGGAAAGCGAGTGCAACAAGAGTTGTACAAACTAAAGTTAAACATGATTGAAAAAAATAAAAGCTGCAACGAAGTGTATGTATTATTTACATCGACTTACATTAAAAAGCAAATAAACAAATTGTAGTCAAAGAATGTGAAAACCTTAATTTTAAAAAATAACAAAATTCCAAAACATTTTCTTAACAATTGTTTACAAATTAACCCTAGTTATAGAAGGAAAAAAAATTCTTCAATACAGTGGAATCACAATTTACAAATTTCACTCTGCATTTGTTTTTATGATATGTAAGGACTTTTAATTGACTACTTATGTATATACATTTCATTGCATCTTGGATTTATTTGTGTGAAATTTTGGTTGGATAGTGAAAGTGTCATCCTAGTCAACTTTGTTAGAAACTAAAAACTCCATAAACACCCCACAAATTCATGTAATAAGATAAATGACAAGCTCAATGACAGTGAATTATCTGGTTAAAGTAAAATGCCTCAAAGAGTTGTGGGCTTATGGCTTACCAAATATATAGTGTGTATTGTGTAAGTAGCGCATAATGTGCAATGTGCAACTTATACATCAAGTTTGATCGAGAAGCTTATATTCGTTACACCAAATGGGTGTTTTTTATGAATTAGGTTACTCGATTCTTTAAAAGTTTACCTACAACATATAACTTAACCGAATAAAACTTTGGCTGTTTATGTTTGAGATTTTAATGGATCAAATTACTCAATCAATCTAATTGAATAGGATGTGTTTTTCTAGCTTGGAATATATAATTATTTTTGGTATGTTACACTTTCAAGTCAAAATTAAACCTAGTCAACTATAACATAAATTATACCATAAGCTATAAATTAAATTCAGTTAACTTGTTTATTTGTATTTTTTTTTTATTCATTTCCATTTTAAGAATGTTTTTCTCTTTACATGTGACATACAAAATACAACTCAGATCACTTAGCAGTGAAGTGAAAGAAACGTTTTGGACCACTAGAATATGCAAAACTCGAGATGAAACTATAAGAAGACAAATCTGATCAAAACCGTTACATACCATTATGATCAAACTAACTTGTTTTTGATACAATATGATTAGGTAGTTAATGTTGTTACGCTAAATGCCTAAATACTAAATAACCAAAATTTTAATTTCGGTTTAAAATCACATGTAAAACCATTTCCCGAAAACGATAAATATAACATTCCACATTTCATATAACTAAATATGTCAATACCACATATTACAAGGGTCATATTCGTCAACACCCCACAACCCAAAACGACGTCGTACTACACGTTAACACTTAACACCATAGATCCCAACACACATCACACAAACACAAATCAGACCCAAAACCAAAACCCACCAAAAAATGGGGTCAATGAAACCCTTATCAACAGTTTCCGGCATGCTCCGATCACGTCTAGCCACCACTCTCCGCCGCCGTTCCGGCGACGGAACTAGCCGGTGGACAAGCCCGGGTCACCAAGAACGGCCAAACGGATACTTTTTGAACCGTACCCCACTGCCACCGGGGCAATCAAGAAAATGGGAAGACTGGGAGTTGCCTTGTTATGTAACAAGTTTTTTAACAATTGTGATTCTGGGTGTTGGTCTTAATGCTAAGCCTGATTTGACTTTGGAAACTTGGGCCCATCAAAAAGCTATTGAAAGAATGGAAGCCAACAAAACAGATTGATTGAAAATTTGAAATGAGAGTAATTTTGTGGTGATTTCTTGGAGAATAATTATGGTTTGGTATGGTTCGATGTGAAGTGTCGAATTTCGGGCTTATTTTTATGTTGTTTATTAACATTTTGTTGTTAGACTTTTTTTTTTGTTGTGATGATGATAATGATAATGATGATGAATATGTGTTTTATGGTTTTGTATGTGTAAATGTTGGAGATTTATATTTGTTTGTTATTTTTTGTTTGTAAAGGCCTAAACCGGAGAGTCTTTGACTCGGATGTATGCGAACTAATATGGTACTATGTGACAGTTTGCGAACCCTTTTTTGGCCATCTCGAGATGTTTGCCTAGGAAGGTTCAAACTTGTGGCCTCTTGACTCTTGTGGTGAAGGATTTGAAGTAGGATTATATGCACGTTTTTAAGTCGGCGGAGCTAGTGAATAGTTATGAACAGTTGTGACGAATGAATGTGTAGGTTGATTTTGAGGTACAACTGGTTAAGGAGGGTAAATGTTTTATATAGTAGGTACTAGGTAGTTAGTACAGTTGGATAGATATAATATGCTTTGAAGTATTAGGCGATTGATTTCTATATAACCATTTGTTATAGCTGCTTAGTAATGGTAGTACGCAACTATGAGCGTTTTTTCTGATACTGAGATCATTGTAGTGATGATACTGCTATTTTATTCACTATATTTCTGCTCGAAAGGTCTTTCAGTGCCGAGCTCAGTAACCAATGCTGGGCAATGACTCACTAGTTCAAAAATACGCAGCTACTCTTGGGATCAACACCTCTTTCCTTAGCTGAATCAGGAATAGCCGACTCCAGGTAAAAAAATTTGCCGGCTCAAAGGCAATGACTTGTAGATTTCCTGTAGGGCTTATACCTTTGTTAACATTTATATATGCTAAGATCAGCTGATGATGGATCAGGGCAGTCTTCCTGGCAGAATCCACCAATTAGAGGTCGCAAAACGAGTGGACCGGGCGGGTTGGTTAACAGGGGGGGTTCGGGTAAAAATGACAACTTTTTGCCATGGTTGAAAAGGAATTGAGGCAGGTTACGTTCCTCAAACACTTTTTTGTTGAAGATCTTTTTTTGTGTTATCAAGCAAATACAACTACAAAAATTACAAACTTATTGAGGCCTAATACTATGAGCCTTTTAATTTGTAAACTGATGGTGCATTCTGATCTTCCTGCCAAAATCCATACTAGTGGTGGCGAATTGGGCGGGTTGGGTAATGGGTTGCAGTAGGTTCATGTTAAAATAAATTTTTTTGGCATGGGTAAATAAGGTCCGGGTAAGGTTGTGGTGACCCGGAATTTTTTTGGATGTAAATCGCTGCTTTCTTCATTGTCAGTAGCTGGTGTGACAAGTGGTAACCCATTTGATTTGTTTCCTCATTTATTCTTTAGTTATAAAATGTGACCCAAATACGACTCATGTATAAGTAAATTGGTCAAAATTGCCACATCCAGTCTATTTCCTTATCGAATTGGTAATTCTTGGTTATCAACCTTAGGCTCAACCTACGAAAACCCTCATCATAATTGATGGGCACCTAAGCTTCTGCATAGGAAATTTGAGTTCTTAGTGATTGTAGTGTTTGGATAATGCAGCTATGTTACTGTTTAAAGGAACACAATGATAATTTTCTTGTATTGCTGATTTCTTTTTGCCAAATAATGTCTTAATTGTCGGGCATTTAGCTTATAGGTAGGGAGATGAGGTTTATGACCAAATATGTTTGTTAGTTTGATTTAGTGTGATCCATGACTTAAGCGCAAACTAGAATTTACTACCTGACTAGTCTAAGAGCTCAACACAACCTATTATGTTACCAATTTCTTAATCATAGTGGGCGAGAACAGTGTTTTACTAACTTTTGAGGCAAATAAGTTTCGTTCCGACTTGAAAATCTGTCGGATTCCTTAGTAGAATGAGAACAGGTTTTCATATAACTTCTTTGAAACCAACTGCTACTGATGCTGCTGTTAGCAATCTTGTATCATTATATCATAACGATGACACCCAGAACTGTGTTCATTATATCCTTGTCTTTATCATAGTTTACAAATTTCACCTATGAAATGACGTTCAAACTAATTTAACGACCTGCTTAGAACATTTTTTCACTGGTCATGTCTCGTAAATTTCAAGAGCCAACTCTTAGCGTGTGTTTCTATATGGGTTTTCAGATGTCATGTCCTTGGGTTTTGTATACTCATAGCACGTCCCTTGTGATCGTGCAAATCATTGAATTGGCTTCGTGTTTTGTTTTCGTTAAGGAGATAAATATCACTATATCATTTCCAACTTTATATGATATATGTGGTACCAATGTATATACCCCAGCCCTCGAACCAGGGTACTTGTCTTTAACGTCCAGAGTTCCAGTGCCAATAACAGCACCTTTACTGAGTTTGTGAGCAATGGAAGTTGAAAAGAGAAGGCACAGTTGTCAAGCTGAATCTTATAGTTTGTGAAACTTATGTGGGAAGCCGAGTACATCTTAAAAGATTTGTGAGAGCAAACGCTAAGTTAAGTGTTATGCTAGCAAAGATTTCTACATCGCTATTAACCAGTGTACTCGTGCACAAGCATAGGGGACATGTGATACGTCTTCAATTTTTCATTACCATCATTAATAGTAAATCCCACTGCAGTCTTGTTCGTACCAGCTTTATTTATACGACATGGTTTTAAGGCCAAATATCTACAAAGGTTTGCTAGCTTGCAAAGTCATTTCTTGTTTCGTCTTCAGATAAATACCAAGTTCACTGTCCAGTTTGAATAGAATCAGTTTCTAGTACTGAACTCAGATCAGTTTGGTCTAAATTCCATTATTCTTAACTTTCCGGTCCCGATCCCAGTAAAGTCTGGTTTTATCCCAATAAACACCCCATCTGCTACACATTAAATAAAGGAAAAGTTACATAGACCCCTCTGCAACTGAAACCCTTGGTCAGTCCAGTCTGGCTTCATCCCAATGAACACCCACATCTACAAAAAAGCAAGGTCCGGAAACTGTTATAGGGACCTCCAACAAGGCAACAACTATTCCTCTCCTGCGGACGATAACACAAGCACAATCTACACAATTGATAAGAGAATTAACAGCTTGATCTTATGGAGCAACCAACTTAGGGACCAACAAAGACTGGAAGAAGTTTTACAAAGAGATTCAAGACATTGGATAGGTATACCTGATTAGGATTTCAGGATTCACAACTCCTTCCAGACCCGACATACTTCCAAAATCCAAAGGGAAACCAGGGGTATCCCGTCAAGGCCATACCTTACATTTTTAAACGGTAACTCTAATTTCAATTACACCACAAGTTCAAAACAACTGTTTCGAGCATATAATAAGAATTTAAGACACCAAAGAAAATGCTAAATATGATAGATAAATTACCCCTGAAATGACGTGTACCATTTAAAGAAATGCCATTAGGCATTCATCATTCTTGAGTGATGACGAAAGATGAAAGGATTCATAATGAGAGCAAATTACAGATTTAACATAAATGATATCCATCCATCTATGCAGTAGACCATTACCATAAACAAACAAACACACACACACACAATGGAACCAAACCAATCCCTACCAATCAACAACGAGAATAAGTATGTTCATAACACTGGCAAGGTACCCCCGGTCTTTCATAACTTTCTAAATCAAATTTATAAAACATTCGACCAGAGGCACCTAAATTGGCAACTTGATACGCATGGATATAAAGACTTTTGAGCAGTAACCATATATCATACTTTGACCAGGTCATATTCTTCATATCTTATCGAGCTTTTCAGCTTTGACCACAGGATTAGCCTTGGCAATGGCATCACGACCAGCACTTCGGTAATCAAAAGGACACTCATGTTTATCAGAGTAGCGGTGAGCAGAGCAGAAAAGATTACCACACTTGCAATTGAAGCCGGTTAAACCAACCCGCTTACGGCAAGTGGTGCATCTACTGGGTCCTGCCTTCGGCTTAGCCTCGACGACTTGGCTTGAGGATGAGTCATCAGACTGTGCTTGGGCTGAAACCACATTCAACTCCACCAGTGCTGCTGATTTGGCCTTGATGACATCGGTAGTCAAGGCATCCTTTCCAGTATCAGCAGTTCCTGAACCTGAGCCACCATTGATGATATCATCAAAGGATGAGGCTGCAAGTTTGGCATTATCCTGCTTCAATATCATCTCCTTGTGGCACTTGGAACACATGTTCATGGTAGCTGCACTGCCGAAGAAGCCACAGTTGTTGATGCAAAGAATTGGGCCCTCTGGAGCTTGTGTTTCCTTGGTAGATTCCATCTGTCAAATGTCCCTACATAAAGTATAAGACTAGAAAGCATTATGCAAAGTGCCAAAGACGTGTGACATTCAGCAATAACTATTCTCACTGATTGATTGTTTTTTTAAACAGTAGCAAGACTTCTTATCGAGCCAACCAGTTTATTTAGTTCTACATAACAATGAAAGGCAGAATGCAATGGAATTGACTTTGGAACCATAGATTAACAAGCATTTTAATGAATCAACTATCAAGCAAACCAAAATAAAATGGCATCTTGCACAGCATAATGCCTCTATTCATCGAGGTAAATTGTGATGACAAACAGATTCAAGTATACCATCCCATTTTAGTAACCAACCACTAAAAAGGACCTAATAGGGTAGCTAGACTCGATACCTACTTAATAATCTTTGTATTTGTAACATATGATTCATAGGGAAAAAAATGGAAACCGGTAGATGCACATACAAATAAACACATAAAGCAAGTGGTTCTCGAGTGAAAATATAATATAACAAGATAATATCTTGTATTAAATCATAAGGAAAAAACTATTTTTATAGATATGGCCTATGGGTTTCCAGTCAACTGAAGAGACAGGTTATCTAGTGGATCTTAACAAATATTTTTTAACCTACTGAAGCCAAACCTTGGCTCCATCAATCACATAAGCAAAGATCAAATGATAATGCTCTTCTTATCCCAATGGAGCCCCAAAAACAACTCAAAAATACATATATAAACAAAGTAACTTTATCTATACAATAGCACACCAGTACACAAGTGACATGGACTTCCAACACATTTACACATGCAGGAAAGCTATATTCAAAGAACCATAATTCCTCACTAACCAAGTAAACAAGATTAGATAAAATCAAGCCAAGCACAAGCATAATCACAAGCCAACGTATACTTGATGAACATCTAAAACGCAGTAACTTTTTTTAAACAAATCATTTCAAGTCAAGCTAGAGGAGGTAATACAAAATTAACTAATCATGAGCGACATAATTACCAAAGGGGTGGTCGTGCAATGAGATTCACTAAACGAGGCTCACGCTCTATTCATGCCAGCTTCGACTCTCATTTTCCAAAAGATAAGACAAATTCAACCAATCATGATTCATGAATGGAAACAAAATTCCTATTACAACTTAACTTGTTGCAGAATCCTATACGCATAGGTATATCTTCTATCTGTTGTTTAAGTTCCCTAAATTTTGGTTCAAACCAATCATTCAGAATAAGAAGCTACTAATAATTAAAATATTAGAAAAGATCGTATTTTTTTAACAAAGAACATGAGTTAACTTTGCCAGTAAGCTAATCCAGCAAGAAAACAATCGAAACAATAATCAATACCGCATGGCAAAGAAAGAAATGTAAACACATCTCCAACCTAAAAGTTCCATACATTCAACGTTTTTATATAGAACTTCGAATTACCAAAAAAAAAAAATTCCAACATTTTTATATGCAAATTTATCATCTCACTTTTGAAAGTCGGTATTAGACTACAAAAACACATTTTTCTATGATTAAGATGCACAAATTAACAATCATAACTAAAACAACACCATGATAACGCGTAAAAGTTGCACCAAGTCATGCAAGAGCAATATATATATATATGTAACACGAAATGAACCAATCACGAAACAAACACCAGTATCCTATCCAAAATTTGCTCGGTTTCTACCCATTACTCTCCCCGTTCCAAATTAAATGTCCGCAACGGAAAAGCTTACGACTTTAGGAAAGCAAAACTCAATTTTCATTATATATAATAACTAAACAACAGTTTTAAATTTTTACCTTATTTTCACAAAATTCAAGGAATAACTATAAATCGACAAACTAAAGTGGACAATCATTTCGGGACGGACAGACGGCTTACATTTCCAAAATTCATTCACAAAAACAAGCAAAATATTATCATTATATAAAATAACAAAAAAAATAATCCTTTTTATCAAAAAAAAATAATAATAATAATAATAATTAAAAAAATACAAGCTAACTTGAACAATAAGCTATTTCCAACAACAAAAATAATTAATCAAATATATGAAAAAGAAATGCACAATTAACAAACAGATCGTATATAATTTCACATAATAATCACTATATATATAAAAAATAATAAATTACATATATATATATATATAACAATTAAATAATAATTAATTAATTTTAAAACATAAACCTGAAATTAAATTAATCACAACAGATAACTAATAAAAATAATTAATATCAGATAATTCATATGAACAATCGATCGATATCGATCTTAATATTATAAATTCATATGACATAAAAAAAAATAATAAATAAATCAAAATAATTAAATTGAAAAAGAAATAAATTCACCTGTAATTTAATGAGATTAAAATCAAATCGATGAGGAAGAAAAATAAGAATTGAATTGAAATTGAAATTTGAAATAAATAAAATTTGAAGTTTTTTTTATATATTTTTTTATTTTTTTGGGAGAGGTCAGAGGTGGAGATGGTGGGCGATGGAAATAATTGAAATGGCCGCAAGTGGTTCGACCTATTTATTTATTTAAATTAAAAAATTAATTAATTTAAAAGAAAGAAAGAAAGAAAGGAAGGAAGGTTGGTTGATTGATTGATTTCTTCTAGTTAACGAAACCAAAACTTAAATAAAGGCAGGCTGTATAGATGTATTTAAGTCGGTGTGGCCCATATTTTGCCATGGTGTTATTTTTATTTTATTTTTTTCCCTGTTTAAAACAAAAAAAAAAAAAAAAAAAATTCATTTATTTTTTCTAATTATTAAGTTTTTTTAATTGTTTTTCTCCTGTAGGTCAAAAAATAAATATACATATTAGACCATCTGTAAGGCCTAGATGAAAAGAAAGATGAAATGACAAGACATGTAAGTGAACTAGTTGCATATAAAC
>JAOXNX010000032.1:13080392-13098282 GCA_028566075.1 Solidago caesia
GGGCTCTGTGTATCTCCGTGCATCAGTTTTTATCCTGATCCACTGGTCTAGATCTTGTCTTATTTGTTTTATGTTTAGTTTTGTTTTACAATAACCAACCCCTATATATATATATATATATATATATATATATATATATATAGAGAGAGAGAGAGAGAGAGAGAGAAAAGGGAATATGTGGCTGTCATGTACCTAAGCGTGGGTATAGAACCCCTCACATACCAATATTTTAATCTTTGTTTTATAATAAATAAATGATCTGGGCCCCATGAATTTTATGGATTAAAAAATAAATATGTGAGAGGTTCTATACCTAACCTTATGTACATGACAGCCACATATTCCCATTCCTCATATATATATGGCTTAAGACATATATATACCTTTAAGGACGAACACCACTCGATCTATGTAACAACTCCAACGAACTCAAAACGATCACCCGCGGGGTTTCAAAAGTCTTGGGTTTCATCCCAAACATTTGTGTAATTTAGGAGTAGGTATAGGTCGGTTTGCCATTCTAAAAAAAAGAGTTTAACTATATTTTTAAATTAATTCTATAATTATTTTTTAATGAAGGCTAATAAGTAAGTAACTAATTAGGTGGATTAGTTTGACAATTTTATAGTTCCACTCAATCAACCACTCTCAGTTCAAGATTTTTGTATATAAATAATTATATGTCAATCATAAAAATATGTTTATTTAGGTGTTTTCTGAGGTGCAGTTAGGATTAGGTTAGAGGTGGCCAAAATTAATGACGCTAAACGGTTACTGTTTCAGGCACAAGCTGGATAGGAGCATGGACGACCCAACTATATAAATGGGTTAGACGATCGCCTAAGGCCTCCACATATTAAGGGCCCCAAAAATTTCTAGCATCTTTCAGTGGATATCTTTAATTTTGGGGTTATGTTTCGGGTATTTTCACGTAACTCTTTTGATGATAAACGTTTAAAAGAGCATTGTGTTAATCTTGAAAAAAATTTAAAATATGGTGATAGTTTAGATATTAACGGTTTTGATTTATTACAAGAAATAAAAATTTTAAAACATATTATCCATTTTGAAAGTAATACATCTATTAACATTTTAAATTATACTTAAAAGTTTAATACTTTTTAAAATGCAAATATTGTTTATAGAGTTATGTTAACTATTCCCGTCACCGTTACTACTACTAAAAGAAGTTTTTTCTAAACTAAAACTTACAAATAATTATTTACGGTCTACAAATGTTATAAGAAAGATTAAATGAGTTAGCTATTTTGTCAATTGAAAAAGACTTATGTTATGAAATTGAGTATGGAAATTTGATTAAAGAGTTTGCTTCTAAAAAAAAGCTAGAAAAATAAACTTTAAATAATTTAAACATTTTTTATACATAATAAAAGTAGATATACACAAATTTTAAATTCCGTCATTTATAAGTTTTTTAGTTTATTTTTGTTCGCCTCAGCCCGGATAAAGGAGAGGGATTTTTGTTAAGACTTTAAAAAAAGCCCCCAAAATTGGTCCCGTCTAAGGCCATCGAAAAAGTTAAGCCGGCACTGCTTGCCGGGATTGAGTATTGTTGTTGTATAAGTAATTAATTATTTATTGTTAAATAATTAAGTTATTTGGATTAAATAATCAAACCTACTTCCTAGGTTAGAGGAGTATACGGTTCTACCATATATTATCGTAATTAAATAAGTATTAAATTGTGTACGAAAGTGCGATCGGAAAGTCATTATATGATTAATTGTACTAGAATGCAAGTTTTACGTTTCCCTGTTTGATTGGCTTGCTTCTCCTTTTTATTTGATTTGATGTGATTTGATTATTAAATAATCAAATAATCGATCTAACTATAAAAAAATAGATTGAGGGAACCCTTTGATCTCCAGTATCTTAACAGTATCCACTCACAACCTGCATTGTTATTGCGCCGGTGAAAAACCTATTTATCATAAATCCTTTATGTATGAGGCTCGCAAAATTCGAACCCTAACATGGAGGACTTAAGGGGATGGTGACGGTACCAGTTGATCTATAATCAATTGGTCAAATAATCTAACTAGTACCCTCGTGTATTTATAACTAGAGGCGGAGTCAAGAATTTAGGTTAAGGGAGCCAAAATTCGAGAATGACGGGTGGTATGGTTAAATATATGCAGTTAGGGGTGATGGTGATCGGCGACCGGCTTCGTTAACTGTCGGCTATGGTTTCACACTTATATTTTAAATTGTATTTTGTATATGTTGGTGAATATTTAAAGATGGAAACCATTGATCAAAAGTATTTTCATTGTTAGGATGTGTATAACACTACATACTGTGACAGATCTTAAAAATTCTAAAATTAAGATCTTCTCTCAAAAAAATTTATAATGCGGTAGAGATTCATCACTTTAACATATTTTTTCATATATTTAATACATTAGTCATTTTCATTGTTAAATACATTTTTCAATATCAACGTTGTTTAACAAACGATATTTAAAAAATATAAAATTCAATGTTTGTATAAAGATAAGTGAAATTAGTGTAAAAGTGTTTGGAGCATGAGTTTTCTTTAGTGTATGGGTGTAAATGAAAACTTTGAGAAAATATTTTTTGAAAGATGTTCGTTTATTCTGCATATTTGAACATAAAAAATGTCCAAAACATCTATAAATCGAAAGAAAAGCCCTATGATTATTTATTTTTCCGCTAATAAAAATTTAAAATTAAGATCATTATAATATAAATCATGTAATGATTGTTAATGTAATAGATAAGTAGATTTGCACTTGATTACGTACCATTTTGTCTTTCTCACGAATTAGAATACTATTTTAGTTTTTATCATTTGATAGATGATTACATACAAAAGTACATGAGTTGGTAGTTCAAAAATCTTCATGTGGTCCTGGTCTTAAAAAAGATTTATAACATATACACCAAAAGATTTGGTGCCCATATACTATCCTTATTGTCCTATCATTTTGTGAGTTCGAGTCCCATATAAGCTAACAAGTTGCTTAAAATACATTTCGGTTGGTTCATGAGATTCATGTGATCATAGAGCGTGGGATTTCAGTCAAATTATTCTTTTTTGGAATCCTAACAACGTAAACTAACAAATTAAAAATTGTTATATTATCAATTAAAGTAGTAAATTAATTATTTTATAATAGATTTATTATTCCGTTTTAAGTTATAAGATTTAGTCTCCAACAACTATTGCTTGTTTCCTTCATTCTAGGACCACAAAGACTTAACTTTTACAATAGGGAGATGAATGTATTTGCTATTCTTCAAGATTAAGTTTTAATTATTTCATCAAAGTTTTAACAAAATGTTATTGTATCTTTCTAACGTAAAATGATGACATGGTTTCAGGTTTCTTATTGTTTTTGGTCTTTAATCATCGGATCTTAGCATGCGAGATAGGTGAAAAGGCGTCGCTTTCGTGAAGTCGAGAGTCTAGTTCGAGCACCATGGCCAATCGATACGTTTGATGAGAAAGAGAGCAAAGCAAATGAAGCATGTCGAAAAGTAAAACCCCTTATAATGGTACAATAAACACTGCCGGATTTTAAGATAGCATTATGTGATTCAACTTAGCTATCATCATCGTTGGATGTTGATAGAGTTATCTAGAAATCTCCAGTGGTATCGTCCAAAGTGAACTGAGTACTTAGCGTCTAACATATGATAACTGCATTAATTGTAGTCATGCCACATTTTAAAGCGCTTAATTTGCGCTTGGTACGGTCAAGCCGGTTGATTATATATGTAATAATGATAAGTGATTTTAAATATGATAATAATGTGACACTTGTTTCAACCTTTTAGATAGGGATGGCCAAAATACTCGTACGTTATGAGGAATTCGATATCTGAATCCGGTATGACCGGGGAATCTTTAAGTTGACCGGGAGTGGGGACGGGGATGGGAAATCATAAATCTCCGATCAACATATATACCCGAACCCGAAGATATTATATATATATATATACATACACATACATACACACACACTCGTGTATATTTAATCTAATTACATACAATATATTTAAATTTTCTCCTAAGTCTATTCTATTTTAAGTTAATCACTTTAAGTTTTAATTTTTAAGTTTAGAACTTTTTGTTTGAAACTTTTTATATGTCACACTTTGTTTATCAATGACTTAACATAGATATTAGTTTGTATATACAATTATACTCGTACATAATGAGTGGAAAGGTCAGACTACACATTAGCTTGGTTAACTCTACTTCATAAGTATATATGTATATCAAGTCTATCTAAGTGATTTATGCTAATTCAAATATTATCCCCGATTACTAGATGGGGATCTCCGATATTCGATGGGGAGGGGTATAGGGATGTAACTTAATTCGTCGACGGGAATGGATACGAGAATGAGGATTGCAAGAAAGAACCGGATATATGGATGGAGAATGAGATCCCCGATAATTCCCACCTCACTACGATCCATACTTTTGGAGTTTAATGGATGATATCAGTTTTGTGTGGAAAGATTAGTTGCTCATGTGCCAATACTTTGAACACTCAAAGTTTTTATGCATTAGAGATGCTCTTATCAAATCTATATAATTTATACATTTATACATTTACATACAAAATAATAATAGATGTTAAATTCAATGTGGTATCGTTTCATAAAACAAAGATGATGTGATATTCATTTTCGTATTAGAGGAGCCAAAATTTATTTACTTTAATAACAATCGAACATAAATAGTAAATTAATATATCATTTTGTTATAACTTAAATAAAAACAACGCATTAAGTAGCATATTACTTGTTATAAACAGAATAATGAATAACTTAATATTAAATGATAATATATAATTATAGAAATACAAATAAAAATCATATAAATATATAAAGTTAATCTAATATGTGTGAAACAAATGGATAAATTTAATAATTTACAATTTAATATTAAATTAAGGAAAATGAATAGTGATTATAGTGAAATTTAAAAGTCCATGTAGCAAGCTTTAATTTTAATAAATACAGTTAAAGTATAAAACTACTCGTAACATTTAATATGCAGTATGTTTTTAGTATAATATGCATCTAAATGAACAAAAGATCACCCATTGAGCAAATTATTGGTGATTCCAGCTCTCGAGTTTGTGAATTTTGTGAGCAAAGTTGAACCTTTGGGAGTTGAGGAATCTCTTGAAGATCCAATTTGGGTGAGTACAATGCAAGAAGAGTTGACTCAAGTTGAGAGGAACAAGGATTGGAAGCTTGTCCCTAAGCTAACTGACAATATTATTATTGGGACCAAGTGGATCTATAGGAACAAGATAAATGGAAGGAGAGTGGTCATCAGAAACAAAGAAAAATTGGTTGCAAAAGGGTATAGACAAGAGGAAGGAATTGATTTTGGTGAGACCTTTGCTCTTGTTGCAAGATTGGAAGCCAGGCAAGTGGTGACCAAAATATTAGATGAGACAGTAGACTGGGGGTGCCGGTGGTGGAGTGGGTGGCGTGGTGATGGTGAAGTGGGTAAAAGTGGTGGTGATGCTATTGATGATGGTGGAGGAGGTGGTGTAGGCCAGTAAAGTAAGGTGTGGTGGTGGTGGTGTTGATAACTGGTTGTGGTGGAGGTGGGTTCCAGTGGTGAGTGAAGGAACGAGCAAAGCTGGTGGTTAGAAAGATTTATACTCAAGTTAGAGGTTGAATAACTTGTTTATTTGTATTAAAATCCCATGTGTTTCTTTCAATTAATATTTAGGGTATTAAAATCCACGTTGCAATGCCACATAAGGTTTGAAGTAAACAAACCTGACTTGGTAACCGGCTAATGGGATAAACCTACCTACTTGTTACATGATTTGGACATTTTACCAAGTTGTCAACATACAATGTCCAAAACCTTATTTTGTTTTTACTATATACATTTGGTCATAGTTAGTTACATTCCGGCGTACTTATCTCAATATGTATGGGTTGGGCTTGATCTCAAATGCGTACGGGCTAATGGACTAGTACTTACGCATTTATCAAATGATGGGAACCTAATTAATGAATAATACGCATGCATTTATCAGCCTTGAATTGCATAGCTACGATATATGCATCAACAGACTCTCCAAAACTAATGATATCGGGTCTTCTTTTATAAGACTTGATCTTCTGGCACTGCACTCTGATCTTCAACCTGCAAAATCTCTAAATCTTTATGAAAACTAGCTAACCCAACACCTCTCATCGTAGTTCTCTCCCTCAATAGTCTCCGCCTATGAATTAAGCTCTATGCAATCTTACCTCTCAGGATATTATTGCAAGATCCATTTGACTGTCTAGCTTAACTGGCATATTATAGAAAAGATGAATTTCCAACAATCGGCATCGAACTAATCAGATCCCACAAAAATAAGAAATTATGTAACTTGAACTTCAGATATGCAACACCCTAGATCTTTATCTTCAACCAGTAGTGTCTGACTTTGTCTTGTATCTTCACAAATCCACTAATCATCTGAAGTCTTTCATATCAAATCTCTCCTTCAAGGTAAGCGTCTCCAAATTACTTAGAGATCTACTTAATCTGCAACTTCACCACCTAGTCGCCCAAATAATCTTCTCTACCCAGCATATGATACAGGTTCAATTTTCAACTACTCGGCAACAAATGACCAGTTTAATCATAAAAACACTTCGAAAAAAGTTTACACATATGCTTATGAATGCTCATCATTTGTTTAATTTCAATCAGAAAACACTATAATACGAGCATTCTTGAATTTTGCCTAGAAACCTAGAAGTTTTATCTTTGTCTCCCCTTTTTCTTTACAAAATTTCTACAAATCAGCCCATTTGTGTTCATTTTTGGTTTCAACAAATCTCCATTCTCAACTTCACAAACGGGTCCACAAATACGCTTGAATACTTGACCCGTAGTTGTTCACATATAAAGCCTAGATATAATACTATAACTCTTTGCCAGAACAACACTTGATAATTTCCTAAAATATTAAAACACAAAATTGTGTTAATCTTCTATTGATCCGACCCACCCATTTGACCTGTTTTACACTTTTACCTGACTCATAAGAAAACCAAGTCTAAGTCTCCCTGTTCAATTAACTTGCCCATTTTGCCCAAGAGTTGACAGATCCATTTTACCCAACTTATAACTTTTCATTTTGACTTGTCCAACTACTAAAATGCCTTCGCTTAAGATAGTGTTTTCACTATTATAGGACAATACTACAAATTGATCATAGATCAACTGGTATCGCTACCATGTGATCACACGAGCCCACAGATAAAGGCTGTAGGTCACAGGTTCGAAACTTGCCAAAGGCAAGTGGAGAAACTATATCTTGTGATCCATGTGTGAGGATGGTAAGTCACCGGTCATGAATTGTATGTGGTGTGCGCTTTAGGTACCAAGACAGTACATGAGATCAAAAGGTTCCCACACATTTATCCTTTTTTTCTATTATAGGACAATACTTTATTATGATGGTGACACGAAACCAGTGGACAAATAAAATATCACTCGTTATGCATGTAATAACGTTACTTTTAGATTTGTAATTGTCTTCTCGTGCTTCTAGCATCTTGATTGTGGATATTACTATTATATTCTGCTGTTAAAATAATATTTATATATTCTAAAAGTTGTTACTATCAAATCCATAAATATATTATATTAACTTTGCATGTATGGTTTTTTATTTTATTTTTGAACGGAATTTGCATATATGTTGGGTAAATAGGTAATCAAGTTAGAAATGATGGGATGAGAAGTATGGCCTGATAGTAGTTAATGATTGATTATAAGGATTAGCGTCCCTCCTAATTTGTAGGTTAATGGTTTTTCCTTGGTTTTCTAGTTTACATTTATTCCCAAGTACATTGTATCAGATTTTATATATTTTTTATAATGTATTATTCTTGTTAGTTTAATTTGCACCACCCTATCATTGTGAACCACTCATATTTGTTACTATTTATTTAACCGATTGACTTTCAAGAATTTGAACTTAATCGTGTTAATTAGGTCAACCCTTTCATTTCTTTAGTTTAATTATTATCTGAAAGCTTAAAACAGTTTTGTAAGTAGAGACTTGCTAATAATTATTAAAATAAAATGGTTACTTTACTATTATTCTAAAGAAGGTTGGAGATGGATCCAGTTTATATAGGAGTATAGGACATCGTATTATATAGAAGATAGAATTATAATTAGCTAAGAGCTCTTTATCAAGTAGTTAACTTGTTGCCTTCCATTATTAGCAAGGTGGCTTCTTGATGGTGACCAACGCTCTCTAGCTTCTTTCTGTATCTATAATTAACCTCAAATTGAAGATTAATATATATTAATTGGACAATGAGATTGTTAATCTAGTGTGCAAAGTATATTAATGTGATTATCAGAATTTGAGTACATTTGTCATATGTAAATAATAAAATATTTTAAACATTGGCCAGACTAAAAAATTTTAGTGATCGACACGCTTATATATAGTTCACATAGTGCAAAACCTCGGAAATGTTGTTATCCTTTTAAATTCATCTAAAAATAGAAATGTTATCATCCTAAAAACATATAAATAAAATATTAATTGGTGGGATACTTAATTTCCCGTAGCTAGGCGTGTTTGTTGAAGGCTAGCATGTTGAGGCATAAAAAAAATTAGTGGGACATGACACGTCTACAAAGTATAAACTTGTTGTTTGATGTACGGAAAACACCTGGTGTACTTGTAACATACTACTAATTATTAATTAAGTTAACTCACAATCATTTTATCATCATCATGTATGTTTGGTATAAGTATATGTTACGGTATCACAAAATATATATTTGTGTAAACCAACTCACTTAGGTAGGTTAGTCACCATGACGACATTGAGGGCATGTTGTCTTGAAGGACGCAAGTTCGATTCTTGCTAAAGGCAAGACTAAGAATGGTAGCTAACCATCGATGCAAAAAACTCAGCATAGAGGTTTTACAGGTACCAATTCATGCAGTACATGGGATCAAGGAGTTTTCATCTATCTACTTTTTTTTATATATGTGTGTATATAAATAGTTAATGACACATAAGATAGAATACTATGTGCCAAATTTGGAGGTTGTCTCATTACTATTCTTAAATGATGATGAATTGCATGTGTTTGATGAAATTTTGCTAAACTCTATGCTTAAAGTGTTATGCCATATTTGGTCAATTATGTGACAACAAGCAACTTGATTATATGTTTACACAACTTGATGATACTTGCTTAATTTCATACTTACTCACTTAAGATATATATTGTCAGAATATGTCAGTATTTATGCATAAAGTGATTTCCAACTCTAACGCAAGACCAAGTGCAAAGTAAGTGTAGCCCTTGGGCTGTGTCCTTGTACATTAATTATTGGCCCAATATTAGCTTATAACATGTCAAGACTCAAGATAACATCCTTGCAAATAGAGACGGAGCTCGTAAGGGTTAGAAAGTGTTCAGCTCTTTCCAACTGATGTAACTTTTTATGTAAATTTTCATTTCAAAGGTTATATCAATATGATTTTTTACAATCGGTCTTTCCCAATTAAACGACTGGTCCTCTTTAACATTAAATCCTGGCTCTGCCTCTACATGCAAAGTTTGAATGGGTCTACATGCATTGCAGCTCCTGACTCACTTGTCAAGCTTTGGACCTATATATACATGGCACTAGCTATCACAAACTCTTAATTAATTCATATGATTTTGAAGAAAGACATGAGATCCAAAGAAGTGTAGGAAAGCCTTGAAACATTGCTCCATGTTAATTCATTAGAAGACCAGAATGAATTACAAAAATTGCTGGCTTGCAGTTATTTCGATTTTCGTGACACTAAATAATCTCGACAAAAACAACTGTGGTAATTCCGGAGATTTACACACTTCTCTTTAAGACAACTTAACACTATAATTTTGAGTCAAGGCTCCATGACATGTACCATGATCAATGCTCAAAACAAAATTATTTTTCAATATTATGATATGCAGAATTAATAATCAATACTTATTGACTATTTTAATTTAAGTTTTAAACATCTACTAGTAATATATAACCTTCATTCTAAAAGTTATCTTTATGGGAAACCTCTTTAATGATACTTCATTGGCAACCTCTTTAGTGGTTTCTAAAAATAGGTGAACATTGATAATTTTTTGGGAACTCGAAGGAGGTGGCTTTTTGCCAAAGTCAATTCAAGATTAACCCCATGTTCCCATGCACTCAATAAAGGATTTTCAGAACTTAATTGCTTGCTTAAAATGGAACGTCATTTTTTCAGTCCAAATACTTCTTCATAAGTTGGACCTTAATGCAATAAATAGTGTACTATAATTATTATTTTTTAAAGATCAACGAATAAAGTCCGGCTACCCAGGTAACCCGAAAGGTAACCCCACACGCCCGCGAATGCAGACAGCGTTGGGTAGCCAAGCCCACTATCTCCAGATCCGAAGAAAACCCGTCGTCCGAAGACCTACTGCGGTAAAACTCGTAATGGCTCAGGTTTGAACATATGTCCAACCAATCCATTCCACCATTGTCCCCATACCACTACATCAAATTGGCGGTAGTACTATAATCTCTTTTTTCTTATTATTCTGAATGGTATAAAGTTTAGTCTTCAAAATGTCTTGACCTGGCAGAAGTGTCACTTCCTCCGTCCAAATTAATCGTTCATCTTTTTATTTTTTTCACGTGTAATACATATTTCGTAAATAATAGACATACCCGGTCACCGACCGGGTATTAAACTAGTTTCAATTGTTTGAAATGAGTTATTATTTTATATTTTATCTTAATAAATAAGTCAAATGAATATTTTGTAGAAACTTTAGTAGAATTCAAACACTATAAAGGAGGTTGAAAGTTGCACAAAATATAATAGATCGGTTTCAACCTTCTTAATCATTAAATAAAAAAGTTCAATAAATAGTTAAAAATAAAATATAAATATTTATTTTGACCTGTTACTTGGCCACTCTATTTTAAACAATAGAAACAAACATTTCGTAAGAGCAAGTCTACAGTCAAGAATCAGTGAATGTAACACAATGTTAGCATTTTTCGAAAGATTTGATTTTTTATATAGTTGAATAAAGAATTAAAGATAAAGATTGTCAAGTTATAATAATTATATGATAAAACTGTATAACTCCCTTTACAAAGATGAAATGTAGTAATATATAAAACTGTTCCGAAAAAAGAATATAAAACATATGTAAGTTTAGATAGTTATTAATTTTTAGAAAGAAAAAAAAAAGGATAACAAAAGAAAAAAAAAATCAGTATATAAAATGTATCAACTTTATAATGATATGCTTATTATCTAAAATATGTAAGTTTAGATAGTTATTAATTAAAAAATAAAAACAGAGATTTTTCTTTCTAAAAATGTTTTAAAATACAAATAAAAAACTGGTATAAATGATTAAATGGTCTACAGAAAAAGCTTTCATAAAAATCTAAAGAAACATTTAACACTGCTTAAAGATTCATTGATAGTTCAAATGTAAATAACTACTAATAATAATAACAGCTACAGATAGATTCAAATCAAAAATAACCACATGGAAAACTACAAATCCAAAGATGAGCACAGATCCGCAAAGTATAGTTCTTAAGAAATCTTAAGGCACTATACCACGATGGATGTGTTTCAGCCGTCCACGGATTAGAGGGAAAATAAGCGTTCCTGGTTCAACACCTTACATGAACTGCAAAGATGAAAGAAAGGGCCATAAGTTGCATACTAGCGGTGGCATTATGGGTGGTTTGGGCAAAGTTGGGTAACGGGTCAAAACATAGGGGTCAATTAAGTGACCCCTCAAACACTTTTATCCATATTAGCGATTTAAAAATAAAAAAATTAAGATGCTAAATACGACTACAGAAACCATATTATCACCAAAATAATCAAATTAAATAAAATGATTTAGTAGCCTTATATGACTCTTGACCCATTCCCATTCGTTCCATTTCCAATTTAATTAAGTCATTTAGCTACCAATGTGGGTTAGCCCACTTGGTAGAGGCTCTTACCTCTTGGGGTAAAGTCCTGGGTTCTATCTCTTGCATGGGTGATTTTAGGATTATTTGGGATAGTTTAGGAGTAGGATAGAATTGTCGTGCAAAAAAAAAGTCATTTAGCCTAACCCGTTTGGCCAGCTAGAGAAAAATAAACTGACTCATTTATAGATAAATGGGTCGAAACTACCACTTACCTCTATTGCATAGAGTTGCTCATAGCATGGAGTCAGTTCTTGCAGGCAATCTTCTAAAGAAATTGAGAGGCACCCCAGGAAGCTTATGACGGAATCTCGGGTGTCTTAACATATAGAAGCCTGAGATAAGAGCAACAACTTGGAAAGGCGTGACGTAAAGAACAATGGCGGCAACCAAACAGAAAATTAGAAATATTGCAGTAGCTCTCGGGTCTCTCCAACTAAGTAAAGACTGAAGTCTTTCTCCTTGAGTTGCCAAATCACCAACCACTGTTTGGATCCTTCCAGCAATACTTCTCAAACGATCATATCTCATTCTCACTAGATCCGGAGGGCGTGAAGTTGGGAAGGTGTCAAATTCTTCATCTAGTTCGTCAGGGTGGGCGTTATCAGCACAAGAAAGGCGAGTATCCATGTGGGGCGGGTTTCTTGGTCTCCATTTGTAGTACCAAATACCAATCAAAAACAAATAGAGAAAAATAGTTGGTAAAATAAGTTCAGGGTACAAAACTAGTATCAAGAAAAGGATGTGGATAAGAACAGTAGTTATCGGATTCTTCCAGTTACAGATTTGATCAAACCATTTTCCGATTGCAATCAGCCCGCCTAAGACCGACATGATCCTGAAGAAATTAGCTTTACTTCTTCTCATACTCCACATGTGGGAACCCACATCCAGCATATACTCCACAACTTCTTTCCTCAGTGGTGGCTCAGCCCGGCTGAGACGCATGGACACAATTTGTGTAGCCTGGTGTCTCAAACTATCAAGCTGGGTCACGGTTAATGGGTGAATGTAATGCATTTTGGGCAACAATGGCTGTGAGTACATATGCATCATGTTTAGTAAACTAGAACACGTATACCTCACAGCCAAATGAATTTCGCCCATTTTCTTCACCCCAGTCGGATGCAAAACCAATAGCGGATATGAGTGAGTGTAAACACGGTCCGTTTCAAGGGTTGACAGACGAATTCTAACCTTCCCAATTCTCAAATCTTTAGTCCCGCCAGCCTTATCTCCTCCATGTAAATGACCGTTGTCAAAAACGCCAATGGTTATAACAGTGCATGGATCAAAAACCTCCCAAGTGTACTGCTCATTCCATTTGGGGGCAAAGCTATCTACGATAGTTCTTGTTCTTATCCATTTAGTCCCATATTTGGCTACACAATATGCATCTGTTGATGCCCTTCCCTCTTTTGACTTCATTGGAGTCAACCCATGAGCACTCAAGATTCCAACTTCAAGAACACCGATACTATTCTTCCACAGTTGTTTAGCCGTGGGTCTAAGATCGCTACTATAATGTGTAGATTCATCAAGAACATGATAACCACCTTCCAAACAAACCCGCAAATGAATTCTGCTAGCAAACTTAACTTCCCTTTTTTCACCTTCAACCATAATATGTTTTTCAAGATTAAACCATCTTGTGTTTAGAGCTTTATGGTCCAACCTCCGGTCAACATACTGTAACGGAATCGCACACCTTCCAAGAGATTCCTCTTTATTGGGCGCAACTCTATCTTCAACACTTAAAATCAATGGCTCTTCAAATGGCTCTGCAGCTACAAACATCAAATCCTCATTCCATAACGGGTTTATAGACTTGTTCATAGAGACTCTTGTTCTCAAAGCCTGATTTCCAAGAATAGCTTTCACAAAAACTTCAGGGAACCTAGTTTTATCATTTGGTATCAAGTCTTGAGCTTCAATCACATTAACTCTAAGATACCAAAGCTTAGGTGAAAGATACACTTTTGACCGAATATTAGCAACACCATCGGCCCAACCAACAGTCGCAGCATCCGAATGCCACGCTTCAGGAAACGCTTCATCTGCTTGAGTACCCCACCACACGGCTAACATAAGCTCGCCCTTAAGTTTTTCCCCTTTTCTTTCTTCCAATCTATACCATTGTGGGGCCAGAGGACTGTCAGGCGGGACCCTTTTTGGAACCTCATTAAGATCAAATAAAACCCGACCAATGAAATCATCTTTCATTACATCTTTATCTTTCACAGTAACCTCAAGAACAGATGCCTGAATCCTGTCTTTAGAGAAGGCAAACACCTGATTCCATTCAGGGTTAGTTTTTTTCTCAAAATGACGAGTCGTGCCCTTGTAGTTTCCTAACCGAACCTCAGCATACGGGTCACAACTACCTGTAATGTCCTTAGAAGGTAGTTCTTTTGCTTTCACTACACGAACATATAGGTATTGCATTTGTTCCACAAGGTCATAGGTGCTTGTGAGCTTATCCCCGGTGACTTTCCCTCCACCGAGGTGCGGTTTAGTCTCCTTGAGAGAAAAATCTTCATTTGGAGGCCTTTGCATCATCTACACTTCTCACAAATGACCAAAAATCAAAACTATAGTTTTTAACAAACCACAGCTTATAGACATAAAATGAAAGGGAACATGTTATTGTAAATTATAATTAAATTAAGTGAAACCGTCAAATAAGTCACATTAACTTTCAACAAATATGCAGTTAAGTCACAACAATTTTTAGGTGTAACAAAATCACTTAACATTTAACAACAATTATCTTAATCAAAAGTATACGTAAACACAAAGTCATATACAAAACCAGATACAAACCCGGTTGAGTCGGTAAATATATAACAGAATGCAAAACAAAACAAAAAAACAGGAAACAAACTAAATATAAATGTAGTTGAGTGACTTTATGAAACACATAAACTGTTTATTTAACCTTGCTTTTGGTAAAAGTCATTGCGAGTTTTTCAGTTTTTTGAATATTTTAAATTTAAGTAAATGAAGCTAAAGGTTATGTATAAAGTATGCGGTGGTCACATATCAAATCAGCTGTTTTTTTTTCCAAGGCCACGACCACACATATATTGAAACTATATAGGCAACTCATGTATGTATCTGGTGAGTGAAGTTCATGAGAAAACTCTTTTTATGGTAGACACTAGACATTGTAGGAAAGATTTCGAGATTGACACGAGTATAATGTACCTTTTTTACACCTTGACGCACGATGCACATTGCACTGGGTGTATCAAGGTGCAAAATTCGTGCATCAGAATGCATCAGGGTGTAAAAAAGGTTGCATCAGGCAAGTGTCAACCAGAATCCTTTTTGCACTTCCTACCACAACATGACTTTTCTCATCATCCTTCCCTAGTATACGGATTCGATAATCACAATGTGAACAAAAACATTTTGATTCGACAAAATTGGCCTTCAAATTTTCAAAAGGTCAAAAATACCCTTTGTCCCTTTTCTAACTTCTTAAGTAAACAAAATCATTTTACCCAAACACGAAGTACATTTTCATTTTACCCAACATTTTTACCAGTATACGAAAACAAACACATACTTAAGACGGAAATGATAAAGTTGTACTACTACATTATCCCAAAAACAATCAGAAAAATATAAAAACACAATAAAATAAAATAAGTACCTGATAAAACTAAGGATTTTGAGCAAAAAGTTTCAGATCTGAATGCTTACCTACCTGCACAAACACACACACACAAAAAAACGCCAAATATACTAATCAAAACATTATTTCACACACACTCACACACACACACAGTTAATAAAAAAGCTATATAACTATACTTTTTTTTTTTTTTTGAACGGCAGCTATATAACAATACTTACTTACAGATTAGTAACAAAATAATTACACAAGCACATTGAAACAAGACCTAGGCCAAAAAAGTTATTTTTTTAAAAAAAATAATACCAATAGATAAAAAAATATATATATATATAAAAAGTTGTAAAAATATACAGTACAAGATAAGAGAAACTTAACAGATAGATATATATTTCAGGTATGCAAATTGCAATGTAGTATGTAAAAACATAATATATATAGATATAGATATAGATAGTGTTTAGAATTAGTACATGCAGAGAATGTGAGTGTGAATATACAGAGCTTACTGAGAAAGAGGGTCATGGAAGTTGAGCAGAAAAGGAATGGAAATAATTGACAAAAGGATTTGAAAAGAGAGAGAAAATGGTGGTGGGTATGTCTGTGTTTTTTATGTTTTATTGTGCAACAAAATACTATTTTATAATGTTATGTTACACACCTTTTTTTATAATAATTTTGTGTATGTACTCCAATAATTATTTTATGTTAAAATATCATATTTTTACTTACAATATAAAATGGGTAAACATAAAGGTTTTTCTTCAAGTTTACATGTTATAAAAAAGATATCGTTGTGATCATTTTAAGTCATTCTCTGGTCATCTTCAACATGTTTATTTAAAAAAAGTATTTTTTTTATTTTTTTAAAGTGTTTTTACCCTAATAAAATTAAAAGTTCTGGTGATTGGTAGAGTATCTAAATAGGTTTGTTTGACGCCTAACCACTAAGATTTCACGTATTAAAACATATCTCGTATAAATATGTTCAAAATCACAACCATGGGACATGTGTGTTTCATGCCTAATCACTAAGGTTAACATATTGTTTCGATAATTTTCAAATAAAGATAAGGACTCTATACATCACTACTTTGTACAGCCATCGGATTTTATAATTTATCAATTAATCTAAGTTCAAAGAAAAAATAAACTATCTAAAACTATATTATGTTTGTATCTCAAGAATAAAACTGTTAAAGCTATAATTTTAGGCTCTCGATTTTCTAGAACCCAATTCTTGTATGACTATGTATTAAAAAGCATGTATTTAAACAAGAACAATTATAAAGACTAAGAATGTGTTTGATTTGTTAAAGAATTGGTAATAAGTGTAGGATTTGGTTATATAAATTGGATAGAGATTCTTTCAAGTTATCCAACTTGACTAGTCAAGTTAGGGGAATCTTGATCCTTGGATTGAAATTAAGGGTCTTTTGAATCTTATCTTGACCCTTGATTTTAATCCAATGATCAGGATCCTTTCAACTTGATCTCTCAAGTTGGAAACAATAACTTGAGAGGATCTCTATCCATATAAATTTGATAGCTTTCTCAGTAAAGCTAACATATAAGGTAGGTCTCAAAAAAATGAATTTTAATGGGTGTTAGGACAATATCAGTCATGATTCTCATGTTTCACCATGTATAAACACCTATCAATAATAAACTACCATTTTAGTATAACTTTTTTTCTTTTGAATGGACCTAACTACTTATTAACCAATCATAGTTTTCCATTCTTTAAAATTAAACATTGATGTCATTATTTATCAAATTATAATATAATATTAAAAATTAAAAATCCCAATAATCATTATCCAAATATATTAGTATACTAGTATTTATATTAATATTTATAGAAAAAATCTCACTAATTTACACCTTTTTGTTTTCCATCAATAATTTACACTTTTTAGTCCTTAAAATAAAAATTTTCACTAAATACTTAATTTGTAATTATTGAGAAAACTTTTTAAATTTTTTAAACATATTAATTTTAACTATTTTTATCTTTCATACAATATTAAAACTTACATTTTCAATGAGTATATAAATCGAAAATATCAAATATGTATAAAACTATTTTTAATAATTTAATACAATTATTTTAACCATCTTTATATATACTAAAAGACAACTGAACTAACCACTTATTGACCAATTACAGATCTCCAATCCTCAAAATTGAATAATGATGATGTTATTATTAATCTAATTATAA